>JARJLF010001800.1:0-61470 GCA_029378395.1 Mycena leptocephala
TCCCCCAACTACAATTTCCTCCTCCGCACCGCCGTCGATGATCTTATTGAATACAATGTGGACGTCCGTGTCCTTCACGTGAAAGGCGAGGATAATTACGTCGCCGACGCGATCTCGCGCCAACGTTTCACCGACGCCACGGCGCGTGCCCCTGGGTTGTTAATCCAGCCATTTGAACCCCCTCGAGAGCCGCTGGGGGCGGCCTCTCATGATTACTTCTGCAGTAAAGTCCAGGCAACCCCGCAGGGAAGCCTGGACACTCGAGCAACTCGTACACAAACGTGCAGTTGCTATGGGTGCCGCGATCGACACCTCCTCCGCCCACACATACGGCTCCGCCCTAAATTCCTATATTGAGTTCTGCCGTCTTCACGGCTTCCCTATCGAGCCCACCGCCGACACCCTAAGTTTCTATGTCGTCTTCATGTGCCATCACATCCGTCCACCTTCTGTGGACTCGTATCTCTCGGGCATCTGCAATCAACTCGAGCCCCATTTCCCGCAGATCCGCGAAGTGCGCAAGAGCATGCTGGTATCCCGCACACTCCAAGGCTGCAAACGTCTGCGGGGCACTGCAGTACGTCGCAAACTTCCGTTATCCCGTGATCATCTCCGCCAAGCAATCGCCGCACTCCCTCCACAACCATCCCACGACGACCTCCTCTTTCTCTCCTCCCTCCTCAACGGCTTCCGAGCTTTATTACGACTCGGAGAGCTCACCATGCCTGACAACCCGAAGCTCCGAAACCCACGCAAGTACAGCAAGCGGACCTCCGTGGTCATCCATGCAGCATCCTACGAGTACTGGCTCCCAGCACACAAAGCGGACACCACGTTTGAAGGCAGCCACATCCTAATCTTGGATACCGATGCCTTCAGGTTCTTCAAGCGGTATCTTGCCTCTCGCGACGAGCTACACCCCTTAAAATCCCTACCTCTGGCTTCGCTCTAATGGCAGTATCCCTACACGGGCATGGTTCATGCGGAAACTGCGCCACTTATTCCCGGACACCAACATCGCAGGCCAATCAATGAGGGCCGGCGGCGCCACCGCTCTCGCTGAGGACGGTGCCCCACCTCATGTCATCCAGGCATCTGGACGTTGGGCCTCCGACACATTCCAGATCTATATCCGGAAACACCCTGCCCTTCTCCAAGCCATGCTACATGCGCGCCGTTGAACCTGCCGAGCCTCGCCTTGTGCCTCCATCATCTAAATCTCATCCCAACACACCTTTATTACCCTCTTAGCCACTTCGGCACCCCGCCTCGTCTCTCGCCAATAGACTTCCGAGCCTCCTTGAGGCTGCTTCTGCTAAACCACGGTGCTTCTCGTGAAGCAAATCAACTAAGCCAATTAGTCGGGTTTAAAATATTGTTTACTCTAGTCTAATTGGTGAGGCGAGTTCTCTTCGGTGCATACTGTGCACAACTTACCCGAGTGTTCCCACCTCTCAGGTCGCAAGTGGAACGCGGACAATATCCACCCCTCGGGTCGGAAGCGATATTGTCTTACCGGGTAAGCCCATTCGGTCATCTCCGCGATGACGCGCTTTGACCTTCGCCCTAGCGGCCGGAAGTAAGGTCCAAGCAGCAAATGTCCAAGCGCAATGCTTTGACACCACACAGATATTTAACCTGGCGGGACAGAGCTAGCTCTTCAGCTTCTCACTCTGTCTCGCCAGGTATGTTCGCATTTACTTTACTCATTATCCATCTCACTCTGTCTCGCCAGCATTGTCTTTATTGCTCTCCCACCCATACTTGCATATTCCCGCACCTTTTTTATTATCTTTAGTTTACATTGTACTCGCCACTTCGGCACCCCGCCTCGTCTCTCGCCAATAGACTTCCGAGCCTCCTTGAGGCTGCTTCTGCTAAACCACGGTGCTTCTCGTGAAGCAAATCAACTAAGCCAATTAGAAGAGGTTACTGACGCAAGCCGGCATTGAGATCGCCGGCATTCTTAACCTCTTGACCGGGCAGAAATCCTGCACGGTGTAAGGACCCAGATTAAAAGAGCGGAGGGAATAGATCTGCACCGAACACCCCCAATCGATATTGTACAGCGACAGCTATGACGCCAAAGTCGGACAGTGTCACGAAATTATACACCGGGTACAAACTGACGCTACCGGCGTCGTAACTGGAATATTTCCTCCATAAGATGGAAAAGAATTATGAGAGTAAATCTATATTACCCCCCGCCGTGAATATAGACGATGACCGGTAGCAGGGCCTCAGTCTTTCGCTCGGAGGGAACGTGAACACTGTAAATGTTACGGAACGAGGTGAGTTCCCGAGACGGCAGGAGTAGAATATTATCTCACTTACTTCAAGAAGAGACGGTCTTCACTGTACGGAGCCACGTCGATGGAGCGAAATGCTGTTCGGAACGCTGCAGGAACACAAACCCCGGGTGGGTCGTCGAGGGATGGATTTCGGAAGGGGGATGTAGTAGAGTGACCTGGCGTCCCAATCAAGGGAACGTGATGACACTGCGGAGGGGGACTGGTGGCATTCTGCACGCCGTGCGCCTTCGGTGGGAGCCGAGGCGCTCTCCAGCGTTGTTCAGCTATAATATCCGAATAATTGGGAAATTTCCATGGACATGAAAGACAACCATTTTACCCGCAGGAGACGCAGCGTAGCGGATTCCCAGGAAACTGCTTACACCGTCCGCGAGGCTGAGATCCGTCTGGTATGTGGTGTAGCCAAGATCAACGAATTTGGCCGTAGATTGAGCATTAGTGAAGACTATCAGGCAAGGAAGGAAAACCACAGGTCGCATTTTCGGGAAAGTCGTGTGTTTACGCTGAGGTCCGTGTACATAAGGCGGGCTTTTGCGTTCATCATCCAAACGAAAGGGTGATCGCCGATCGGGCCGATCACCGACATTCCCGCTCGGTGCGTCATAACTTGGTCCTAACCGCTCGCTGTGGTAATATCGGTGGCAAGTTTTCTGGCGGCACAGATCGTGGCGGACCCCCTCGTCACGGTTCAAGTAGCCCTTCTCCTCGCTCGTTCCTCCATTCTGATGTTTTGAACTGTCGGGTTTCAGTCAAAATACCTACCCTATCTATCCTGTCATGCAAATCTCGAGCTTCACTCTACTTTGCTTGTTTCTCCGATACGACTGTCGACTCATGCTCATTCTGGGACAGGCCCTAGTATCACATTAATTCTGGTGCATTCTGGGTGTTCTCTACAGAGGCTGAAGTCATGACCGGACCATGCTCCCGCTTCGGTGAGTGCCACTCTCTTCAGAGCTTCGCCGAAATCGTCGTGCTAAACCCTTGGGCTGCTTTTAACTTCCTGGCCACGGCATCCGCTTTCCTGACCCCGTTCTGCAGCGTCTTCTAATATCCTCATTTATTTATGGAGTTCAATCCATGCCATGCACTTTAGGCAGAATATTGTTCCTATTGGGTATTCTTTAACCACTGCATATGTTCCTTGTTTTATTGTCTAACCTTCATCAGGTCTTGGATAGCAGTAATATGGTTTGCGGTTTGCAGCGTTGCTGACGTCTCCATGACTTATGAATGCCTGGCGCGGCATGCTGGTCAGCCAGTTGGGATTTGTCCATCTCCTGTTTGTAAATTTTCTCTTCATCTTTTTCTTTGATGCTAATATTTGATGCTAATACCTCGAACTGGAATCGTGTCCACAGTTATCGTCTACCTGTGCAATATGCAAATGGCGGCCGATGGGAAAATTCCGGCAGGATCTTTTGGGAGCGCTAATTCCCGACGTCTATTCTAAGCTGAACGCGCCAGTGATTTGAAACAGACACCTGTGATAACATTCAATTAACGAAGCCTCAGATTGAACCTTATCTTCGATCACGCCTACCGGGAAACTGCGCATCCTTTCATTTCTAAATTTCCCAGAAGATTCAAATAGAATTCCTCGAAGAAAGCGAATACCGAGAAAAAGAAATCACTTGCTAAATTAGGTCGTGTTGAATTTTGACAACTCTGCATATTTCGGACTCCTGCAACTTGTTTTGAAGACTCAGATTATAGGTCTGTCGACTTGAGTTTTCTCTAGCGAAGTTAGTCTTCCATATACTGCGTATGATGCCATCCGCCCCCGCTAGTCCCGATCATCGTTGAGGCTAAATTTGTTAGCCCTGTTTTCCAACAGCTCCCGATATCGACCCTGAAGCACAGTCTCTTAATAAGACACATTCACACCACTTGCTTTTTCGCCCGCCTTCGCCCAAACCATCTTTGTTCTCAGGCTGAATTTGCAATGGCGAGCAATTCCTCTCTTTCCGTTTCGCAGCTCGTCGGTACTGTGCTTTTGGCGGTCGAACTCCAAGCAATGCTCTCCGGCATAATTTGTACCATGACTTGGCGCTATTTCCGGTACTTTGGCAACAGCGACCGTCGCTTCTATCGGTGAGCTCAGGCTATCCCTTTAAGCCTGAGCGCCTCATCCCCGTTTTTCTTTGGCGTCAACTGTAGATACCTGGTCGGCGCCGTTTTCCTCTTGAATGTGTTTGAGCTTGGGATGTATATGTACGTTGCTCGACTCCTACCAGATACTTATCTTTTGACATTGGCTCTTGTCTGCTTAGGGACATTTTGTACCGTGCTGGTACCTGGTTCGAAAACGGCGAACTGTACTACTTGGCGCGTCAAACCTGGACGATGTGCGGCGAGCCGGCGGTCACGGTATGTCATATCTTCATGGTTTTCTTCTGAAAGCTGACGTGTGGTCAGACCATTATCGTCTTTTTTTGCCCAACTCTTCTTTGTGGAGCGGTGTGCGGCCATCACAGAGTCTCGGTGTGCACTCGTGTTCTTGACGCCGCGTAAGTCGATTCCTCTGAGCGTCCTTGGAACTCTAACCTGATTATCGTCCAGTGCTTCTTCTGTCCCTCGGATCTGGTCTTGCGTACGCTTATTTTTAATGAGGAATAAGCTTCAGAAATTCACCGAACATGTACAGCTATTCGATCAGCTTTTTCAAACTGGAGGAGTTTGCCGCTCTCTGGACAATTTCCGTCAGACCCCTTGTTGGATTGTGGTTAGTTTCGGTATGTAAATGGTTTGATGCCGCGCAGGTGTGGTGAACCTCACTCTTCTAATATAGCTTCTGGTACTGGACGGGACCATCTTGACAATATTGGTTTCCACGTTGAAGAGATCCCACGGCGATCCATGGGAGATTAACAGACTCTGTCGGCGTGCTTTAGATACATTCGTTTTGACCGCCACACCTGCTTGGTGTACTTTGCTCTTGGTGTGTTCCACTTTATTCGTTGTGCCTATATAGTGTTATTGACGCCTCATGTAGTTTTTCGCACAGCCCGGTTCCACCTACTAGTGAGTTCTATCCTCTCAGTGGTCCGACTAGATCTCATCCATCTCTAGCCTCATCCCCCAGTTCTCCATTGGCCGAGTTCATACTTTGGCGGTCCTCATCACGCTCCTACGCTGCGACGATCCCCTCAGCCCGGTCGCCGATGCAGCGTCCACTAATAGTAATTCAGTTGCGCACATGCACGATTTGACCACGGATACACTCACAGTTATGGTAAGCGCTGACAATTTGTACATGCTGTAAGGAAGCCGCTGACCGAAATTAGGTTGCGACCGTCACAGTCGTCGAGTGCGATATTCCTTTGGGATCCGATGAGCTACACACCCACCCTGAAGACGCTGTTTGATTCGAATATTTTTGGCTCCCCTCATGTGCTTTTTTTCCCTGGCGTCAATCCTTCACGGTCAACAAAGCCTTTTTGCTGTTTCTGTCCAGCTCGAACTGTAGTACTCACATAGGCTCCTGGCACCAGCTCCTGTCTCTCCTTTCTTGTCCAGCTCGAGCTGTACTACATATGTACGTACATACATATCCTCGCCAACCTCTTTTCGTAGTCCGACCCTTGTTCTTTCTTTACAAAATCCACTCTGTTGTTAGAATTTATCATCAGGATCGAGGTGCGAAAAACGATCTTCCAAGAATCACCGGCAGAATTTTCTGTGGGTTTATTTATCCCTCCAAGAAATGTGCTCCGTTCAACAAAACCGAACTTCGCCGAAATGCCCGAGAGTCCAAATTTGTAACTCTTTCATTCCGTCGATCTCAAGGCTTTTACAGGGTCAGCGGTGAGATAAATACCTTGCCATTGCAGCGTTTCTCAGTACAGCGAATCAATGCGAAGCGCACCACATTGTTTAGCCTTAACTTTTTTTTCGTGGCTAACTCCTTTCGGACGACGCGACGCGACGCGTCTTGGGTAAATAATTTATGGTTGCTGACCATGTTTTGGAACATTGGAAGATGTATCATTTGAGGGCCACCGCTACAAGTTCAGGACAAAATTGGCTTCAGCATGACTGTAAAGGTAAAATAATGGCGGGTGGATGCACACGCCTGTCGCTTACCTCAATTGTACGTCTTACCATGGCTGGGTGAGAACTTTCCTATTCCGACCCACATCCTCGAAGAAACAACGAACATCCTCTCCATGAGCAGCGGTGGCAACTTGAAGCAGAGAATGCCTTGGAATGCAGGGTCTCGGAAGCATCTCCCCAGATTTGACCCTCAGCTCCCTCGGGACGTGTGGGAGCAATTCAGGGAGGACTACGCGGATTCGCTAATTTTCACGCCTTTTTGGAGCGATGCGCGCCACGAGATGCTAACACGAAACGAGTATTATATCTCCGACTTTCCCGACACTCACTTCAACTACTTTTTCCTGCCCGCCGTGATCATAGCTTCGTCGAAAACCAACGGAACGATGGGAGGAACCTGGCTGCACTTGGCAGTAACCCAGGGAGACTTGCCTTTAGCGCACGAATGCATCAGGTTGGGAACCCCAATTGAACACGAAGACCGCCGCGGCTACTCAGCTCTTTACTTCGCATGCACCAAGCTAAAGAGCATTCTCCAACCGGACGGTCCCGTTAGCAGAAATCCACCCGCCGGTCGTAAACTCAGCGATAACTTCGTTCTCAACTTCGTCTCCCAGTTGAAACAGATTTGCCTTTTCCTCCTTGAACAGCACGCCGACCCCAACGAGACGCACGATGGGATCTCGCTTCTTGGCCTTGCCTGTCTCGCCGATCAGTGGGATATCATCCAAGCTCTCCTCCTCCATGGCGCGCACACGTCACCCTCTTCCTCTCATACCATTCCGACGCAACAGCCTGCCCGACTTCTCAAGACGCAACACGCTAGAAGCAAATTCGACGCTCACGTAGCGACTTATTCCGGCAAGCCTCGTCCTCCTCGCCTTTGTCCTTGTGGTTCCCGGCGTGCACTCGAGGATTGCCACTCCAGAGCGCAGCCTTACCCGGAGGAAGGGATATGTCCTTGCGGTTCCGGAAAGATATATGCGAAATGCTGCACCAAGCAGGCCAACATCATGTATTGGGTGGAAAAGTGGGACTCGGGGAGTGAGCAGCTGAAGCGTGTATCCATCACTCGAGTTACGCAAAATCCAGAGATACAGAGCAGGTACGAAGGATATGTTCTCCGTTGTCCTGATCTGGGGCCACTCCGCGCGCTATTCTTCGCCTATAACCAGCTCGTGTTGAAAGACCTGGCAGAGCATAGTGAGATTGATCCAGCATACGCCGCGGCTGCCTTCAAAGTCAAATTTAATCCAATGTAGTACGTGGTGTAGCATGCGTAATCCTCCAGTACTCATGCGTGTTGCAGCCCCAAACTGGCGCGTGGTATGACCAAAGTGGATCTGGGCGATTTGGCACAAACTTGGAACACGGCCGTTGATGAGTATATTGCTTCAGGGGTCGACTCTCGCGCGACCGAAACCATCGAGAACGCGGCAAAAGTAGGCGCAACAGGAGGGCCGTTGTATCGCAAATGCGAAGCCGCGGGGTGCCCAAGTCTTGAACACAGAAACGGCGTGAAACTGTCGCTATGCAGCGGATGCGACACGGTCTGTTGCTTGACTTTTTTTTTTTACGATCTTACCGCTGAGATGTTCCACCTAGGCTGTCTACTGCAGTCGCACCTGTCAGAAAAGTGCGTGGAAGGCGCACAGATCGGCGTGCCGTGCTGGAAACGTGCGGGCTCAGATGCTCCCATCGCAAGAGGCCTATCTCGCGGAGCTGAATTTTTTCTTTCAAGAAATGGCCACCAGCGCTTCGCTCCGTGAGGACAAACTTGATCCTGAAGTCAGCGACGTTATTCAATCCTTTATGCGTCTTACTTGATGACACTCCGATTTTGAACGATACTCTAAAGGCTGACTCATTTTCTTGATATCCGGGAACAACATGCACCACGTACCTAGAATCGTAACCAGTAGTCACGTCCAGAACATACTGTAGTCCGAAATAAAATCAGATCCGCATAAAACTTGAGATAACAAGACGTCAAGTTCGCCTGGGTTGGTTCGAGACTCCGAGTTAAAGCTGCAATCTGATTTTGAGCCGTCCTCGAGAGCTCCGAGCCGTCAGAGATGCCCCAGCAGAGTTTGAAGGCTTTGGAAATTCATAGAAGTAGAATAGAATAGAAACCCTACTGCATTCGTCTCGATGGATCGAATGGCTTAAGTTAGCCGTTTAACCGTGTCCAGGAAGAGCACGGAAATATCTGTTCCGACCGAGTCCAGTTGACGATGACGTCACTCCGATAAATCGCATCTTGCCCATTTTGACCCCATTTGGCCTTTGTCGCTGGAGAATTTTCTTTCGCCAACCTACTTGAAGCACAACAGAAACATGCTAGCTTGGTTACTTCGTCGTGTGTCCTTCTACAATCTTGAATTGTCCTTGCCATTCGCCTAAATGACCCCGGGCGGCCGCGGACCTACTGAACCTGGAAATTGTTTCTGAATCAGCGGAAAATCGCGACACACGAGCTGGTCGTCTTACCAACTTGAAGTGTCTTACTAATGATTGAGATTGGTAAGAGGTAGGAGCATGAGTTATCTCCAGGGGCTCCTCTCCTTCCTTCCTGTCGCGATATCCTCTGACGCTTGTCTCTGGACCTACAAAACGGCTTAGAACTATGCACGAATATCGACTCCACGTAGTGAGTGGCGGGTCGGGGCCTTCATAGATATTTGGGTCGGCGATGATCTTCATGTCTTCAAGTTTCAAGGATTCGATTCCCTCACTCTCACCGAGGCTCCTACCCCAATTCCCGGCCCTTCGCAGGTACTCGTCAAAATCCACGCGGTTTCTCTCCAGGTATGTGCACCACACTGGGCATAAGATAGGAGTCCGAATAAAATTCTCCACTTTTAGCAGCGCGATCTGATCGTGGCCAAAGGAGGCTATCCTAAGCCGTCAGTAAACTCGTTTTTTTAATCGTTCAACGGTTCACCGAATTGGGTATCCAGATTACAGCCCGGAATTATTCCTATGTCGGATATGGCTGGTGAGATCGTCGCTATCGGCAGCGAGGTCGCAAATTTTCCGTTGGCGACAGAGTTTGCGCCAACTTCGCTATGCCTGGATTTGTCTTCGGCGATCTCGGCGCAGAAATTGACGGTGTATTGACCGAATTCAAGGTATTCGATGCAGACGTGAGTGAATGCCAACCGGCCCGGTCAAATCATTCATAAATCTGAGAATCGCAGTCCCAACGATTGGTGAAGTTCCCTGACCATCTGACCTATCGAGAGGCCTCCACATTACCGTGCGTTTCACCTGCTGAAATCGTGGCTAGTTGATCTTCATTTTTCCTTCTTAGATGCGCAGCTCTAACAGCACATGCGGCGCTTTATGGGCCAGTGCCTGTGAAAAACGGAGATGTGGTCCTCGTCCAGGGCACGAGCGGTGTCTCCATGTACGTGTCTTGACCGTCCAAATCAGTGGATTCTCAAGTTGTTATTTTGTTTTTGGCATCGCAGATTCGTCTTGCAGTCCGCCCTCGCTGCTGGTGCCACGGTCATCATGGCCTCTTCGTCGGATGATAATTGAAAGTCGTGGAGAAGCTGGGTGCCCACCACAGTATCAACTACATCACAAACCCAAACTGGGCAGAAGAGGTAATGAATATAGTGCGTTCTTCTTATACCTCAGAAGGCATTTGTGGTGAATCCTTCAATCGTGTAGACAAACGGAAAGGGCGCAGATATTGTAATCGATGTAGGCTTCTGACCGAAACTCCCGAGATCCTGATGCATTGGCGGCTTTCAGATCGGCGGTGCATCGACTATAATTCAGTCGGTCAAGGCATGCGCATTCGGCGGATGGGTTAAACTTGTCGGGACAATCGGCGTGAGCCATTTAAACTCCATATACTTCGTTAACGCTCTGGTCAAAACATATAGCACGCCGATGCCGATTTGAACATGCTACCTCTGCTTGCAATTTTAAGAAATGTCTGCATGCAAGGTATCGTCATGGGCAGCGTAGATCGGTGCGCTCGTGTGTTTGCCTCAGGAAATTCATTCATTTGGCATACTTTACAGATTCAATCAGATGAACCAGCTGATCGATTCAGTGAAGTTGCGGCCGTACATAGATACGAGGGAGTTTACTTTCGCAGAGGCAGCGGAGGCGTTCCGCTACATGGACGGTCGGTCCCACATAGGAAAAGTGGTCATCCAGGTTTCCAAGGACTAAGGAACTACATTGTCAATTGACGAGAGGACATTACAAATTGCCAGCGTAAGGTAGCCGGTGGTTCAACAGCATAACAGCCCACGATTAATGTAAATAAACGATGATCCACACGACTGGAATATTGACGCAGGTATGTGTCAAGAATTGTGCTTTTCTATGCGCCGGTGCGACGGCAAGCCCGAGAAGGTATTGATCCATCGGCATTGACCTGGATGAGAAGGCGTACCGCCAGTGCAAGAGAAAGAAAGGAGAAAAGAAGCCGAGAAATTTGTTACATTCATATTCAATCTCTCTTTCGGGGGCTTTGACGCGCATGAGATGCGACGCGACGCGTTAATTGGCTTTGCTTGCTGCGGAATAACTTTGTTTCGATCAAATCTTGTTTGAACCTCATCATTCAGATTCCAACTTGAATGAGCGAAGTCTTCCCCAGGCGCTGCACCACGGAGCCATTGCCTAGACGATGGCTGGGGATTTCGCGTCATTATGGTGCTGGACAACACAACCTATAGCACTTTTTCTTTGTCCCGATCCGCTCTCTCTCGGTACGTTCAAAACAGTCATTTGTGCAGAAGAATGTTCTCCGCACAATGCCTTGCAGTACTCAAACCACATACGTTCGTTTATCCGCTCTCTCTTCCCATGCGCCAACCCAAAATGGTCCCAAATATAATTTCTCATACCGTAGTTCCGACCTCACTGATTTCATGGCGGCGCTCACGGGTTACTCTAGCTGTTTTATTTCCAAAGAAGACAACACTCCAATGATTCATTAAAGTCGGCGCTCTGATAGCGATATGGACGGGGAAGAAAATGGGTTAATTTTGGCAATGATCGTATAGATGTCCTACACTCGATTTTAGCTAGATCTTCATGCCGTCTCAAATTCTTCGATGTGCAAAGAAATGGATTGATTGAACCTCTACAAACGACTCGAGCCTCCCAGACGACCACATTGATCATGGGAGGACGTAGGACTATGTACATCGGTGTTGAAATTGAGTGAACACATAAACATCGGAACGAAGAAATGAGGGGAGTGTACGATGAAATATCTAGGACAGAAATCGTAAAACTGGATGGGCAAAGGATTTGCAAAAATAGGAACCTTGTTTGACTCGTCGAATGTCAACCAGCCGCGGATTCACGTAGAAGCCGTTCCACTTCCTCCCAGCGGTCCCCGTACACCGCCTCTTCGCTCTCGGGTTCGACCTGATTATTGATCACACAGAAAATTTCAGTCAACTTTGGGAATGTGGCTGAGAGGAACGCCGCGACGGGAGTTGCTGCTGCGATGGAAGAATATCCGAGGTCGATTTCCGTGAGGTTGGTCTGGCATGTCCGCCCCTCGGAGCCGTCTGATTCCAATCCAGCAGGAACGGTTGCATCCAAAGCAATCTCCAGGTAGGAAAGAGCTGGGCAGTGCTGCGCGAAGGCGTACAAGGCACGGAGCGTGACACGAGATGGGGCATGATTGCCCCCCAATGACAAAGATTCGAGTCGAGGCCAGGACATTGCGAGGTCAAAGATATCGCCGTCATGAAGATTGAATCCGAAAGGCTGGCCAAGGGACACGGTCACCATATTTTTGAAACAAAAAAGATGTCGGAGAACATCCCCGGTAATTGAAAACAAGGTTGCATCAGCGGCCTCCACCCAATCTCCACTCGGTATCACAAGCTTCTGAAGAGAATCATGGGAACACCGGGCGGCCAAGGCTGAGTAAAGTCGTTCGACTGCCGATATGGGTGCGTGATCATTAATGGACCCAATCTCGAGTCTCCCCAGTGGGCAATTCATCGTCAAGTCCATGAATGCGATGACACGCGCCACAGTAGTATATTGAAAGTCGAGGAATTTGAGCGAGGAAAACAAGTGATCCTCATGAGGAAGAGAGACTGCAGGTATTTGGGCATTCGCAAGCCTCAACGTCGTCAGAGTCGGAAGGCAGCCTAGGTGCATGAATGCCTCCCGATTTAGATCCGGTACAGCCAGGCACTCAATGCATTGTAAGCTGCGAACGAAGGTGGAGACACTTTGAAGCTCTACGCCCTCAAATTGGTATAGTTGCCGTATACGAATATTCGCTGTGGTCAACCAAGGACAGCGCTCCCCTAAAGTTGGGACAACCTGCGACAGCAGTGGCGCGGAGGTGAGGTCAAGTGAAATGGCCGTGATGCGAGGTGAGAGAAGATCGTCGATGCAACGGACAGGGGTATCATACGGGAGATACAATATGAGTTCGTTAAGATTGGGAAACAGAGGTCCCAAGAAGTTCACGAATATCTTTTCGAATTCCTCAATGGATGTGCGGTCACACCATTCGTCGCGAAGATCGAGGCATAATATTTTGACACGACGAGAATAGAGACGTGGACGCTCCCAATCTGTCTCGGTCGTAGGTCTGGGAAAGCGCTGAATGATAGATGGGAATTGATATCAAGAAAATGACGCTGTGCCACCCACCACGCCAGCCACTACGCCTACGCCTCCTTTCTCGTATCCACGGGCTCGAGTGGCGGCGGGGAAGCAGGAGAAGAAGTTTTTAACGGTAACTTGGCGCCTCCATAGGAGGTCAAGCGCTGGGTCGCGGAATCCGGTACAGGTCCTAGCCACCGCTGCGAGAGAAGGGAGATCAGGCTCAGAGCTGAACTGTGTACGCTTAATTTCTTCAAATATGAGAGGGAGGAGCTCTGCGATAGTTAATGCTGGGTGCATTTGGTGTGACTCGAATGGATGGAGGTCACTGGAGACCAAAGAACATGGGGAACGACGATCACACAGCCACTGATCAGGTGCCTTTAAACTGCGAACCTTGTTTCTTCTCTTCCTTTCCTCAGGCTCCAGACCGTCGAGTCGACACGATGACCAGTGCTCAGAAATCCGGGCTCACGATAATTTCCCTTCCAAACGAGCTTCTTGTAGCCATCACCACTGCGGCACCAGAATCGCGTCGCGGATTTGTAGGAAACGTTCAAATTTCAATTAGAATGCCGTCCTCCGAGTCCAACGTTGGCTCTACTACCCCGGGCTCGAACGCTTCCGAGCATGTCAACTATGGGCAGCCTTCTGTGACAAGCACTCCCAAGTCGAAGATAACAGGCGACTCACACACCAATCGAATATGGCGGCTCGACATCTTTCTCGACACGGAACGCGCAGATCTGGATTTGGCCCTCTTCCGTGATACAGTATCCCATCTCTTAAACTCTTCCGCTGCATATCGGTTTTGTCCCGGAATGGCGAAGACCAGCTCTACTTGTTCATGCCCGCGTTGACAGAACTCGCCCACGACAGCCATGGCTAGATACAATACCGCGTGGGTATGCGAATCGGCGGTTCTCCAATATTCTTCTACCCCAGCCTTGTCCTCTATCCATTTCTGATTCGACAAATGCAATGCTTCATATACATACCAGACCCTCGAACGACGAAGACCTCAGCAACGCAACCCTGCATCACGCTATGGCTGGATGAGAATTTTGTCCGACGTTTTGGAACTTGACGCAGACCGTGACGGCCACAGTTTCCTCAGCAGAATTCCTACACAGTCACTTTGTCGTATGTTGGTTCATTTATCCCATCTCTTAAATTCCTCCTCTCACATATTATCGGCTTCGGATAGCGAGTAGTTTTACTTGTTGGGATATTGGACGCCCGCGTTGACAGAAGTCGTACCCAGATTTATGTTTTTCAAGTCGAACCACCCTCACGCTTGACCTCCTTACTAATATACTTTCAAAGGTGGTGTGTATGCGCTTCTTCAACACGATTTCTTCCCCGCTCCGGCTCTTCCCCGCATTGTCCTCTCTCTCCTCTGATGATCCAACAATCAACGCTTCATACTTTTCAGAAGCTCCTCGAAGACCTCGGCGCAATCTTGCGTCACGCTGTGGCCGAACGCGATTTTTTTGTGCCCGACTCTGTCCTCGAGGACCTTCGAAACACCCGCGCGTACACTGGGGGCAGGACCTTGCTAAATATTAATCCAGGCTTTCCCGTGCGCTATCATCATCTCTCATAGATTTACAAGAGAATGTGAAGATATTTAATTCGCTCACTGCGGTTGGTTGTTCGGATGTCCGCTGGGGTCAGTTGGATCCGATCGATGGATATGGGCTCGAACTCGGATAAGTAGCTAAGTGCCGAAGTGCAACTCTGACTGGAAGTTTTTCCGAGTGCAATTCCTGAACCTGAACTGATTTTTCCCTTCAGTGTTCACGGATACCGTTTGAGCTTTGAACGATGTGACTGACATTAAACTGTGCTCTCTTGTTTTCCTTGACCCGACAAAGCGACACCGATGATAATAATAACCCAATCCATCATCGACACGAACGATTTAATTTTGCGTCAATTGAGTCGAGTTGGCCGTTCGGAAACAACCGGACAGGTACGGTGGCAGTGCCCGTGACTTTGCAGATATTAGCGCCTAAAAGGCCTGAGCGTCTTTTTCTCGACATTTGTCTGTGCGTCAATGAGTGCCCCCCACGACCCATGGATTCTCGAAGGGCCCAAACGTGTGTCTCTCTTTCCTCTGCTTTTCTTACGATTTGTTTTCTGGTTTATGTGAAGACTTTATCTAACGGAGAAATCTCGCTTTACAGCCTCGAGGCGCTCGCCGCCTACATCTCCCAGCAAAAGGCGATTTTCGAGCGCACACAGTCTACCATCGATGAGCTGCGCAGGCTCAAGGGCGAGGCGGTAGCGCCGGCGGCGGATGTGGGTGGGCTCGCGGAGCAGGTGTGTGGATTTCTTGTGATAGACAGATATGGGATTGACGACGAGGTATAGCTGAGTGGCAGCGCCTTCCGGCTGAGCGAGCAGGCCTGCCGAGTGCGCGCCGCAGGTCCCTGAAAGCATCGACTGGACGCTGTTCACAGAAAAAGGTCCCTCTAAACTCCTTACGGACAAGGTCCAAGGGAACTGACACCTATGTAGACCCCAAACCGCTCCAAGCCCTCGCCCTCTCCGCCCGTACCGTATACGAGGCGCGCAACAAGCCCGGCGTAACATCCCGCGCGCCGCTCTCCGATCTCCAAAAATTCGTCCGAGAGGCGAAACAGACGATGCTCGACCCGGTGCTGGCGTTGTACGCCGACCCGCCTGACGAGGACGAGGAGATGCCCGAAGCCCACAGTGTGCCCGCGTCCCCGTCTCTCGCGAGGGATCACAGAAAATACACCAAGAACGACAAGACAGACCCTGCGCGGCCTCGACAACGTCGCGCATGCCCCCGCGCGGTCCATCAGGATTATTCACCCGCCGCAAGGCGACAACGATCGACACTGCAGCTATGGCCGTGGACCTCGATGCGAGCGCGAGTGTGAGCGGGAGCACCACCGCTGTCGACTCCTCCGAGAGCACGAGCACCCACACCACGACCTCGTCCCCCCTTCCCCTTCCCTTCCCTCTTACACCCCTCCCGCTCCCAATGTCGCTCTGCCGCCCCCCATCCCCCTCGCCTAAATCAAAACCCGGCCAACCCCCCGTCCCGCTCGCACTGGCCAAGCCCGTGCGCGCACGCCGCATATCGACAAAGCTCGCGCACCAGAACCACGACCGGAGCGAGGCGCTCGTTACTCGTGCGCGGCGGAAGTCGTCGGGTGCAGCACCAACGGTGCCTGCAGCTGCGGTGGGAAGGCAGCACAAGCGGGGACGGGCGTGATGTTGCGCATCCCAGCGATGGCTACGCGTGCGCGGCGGGAGTCGATGAGGCGCCGGGCGTCCTCTGTGGCTGACCCTCCCCCGCCCCCGTCTGACCCTGCGCCCGAATCGGAACGGTCGCCCTCCCCGCCATCGCCTACCTCTCCAGACGCAGCCCCAGACGCGGACGCCGACCCAGCCCCAGCTCCAGACGCACCCCCCACACCGCCCACTGTCCTCGGCAAGCGCACGCGCCGGCCCTCCGCGTCCGCGAACGCCAAGGGCAAGACGGACACGTACAAGGTCATGTGGAGCGCCGAGGAGCAGAATCTGTTGGAGAGGCTGTTGGAGGAGATTCCGGCGGACGATCCGAGGAGGTACCTCAAAATCTCAGTCGCGATGGAGGGGCGGCGGACACCGAGGCAGGTGTCGAGCCGGGTGCAGAAGTATTTGCAGAAGCTGAAGAAGTATGGGGTGGAGGGGAGGTGAGGCGCCGCCTTGGACTACCACACGAAGGAGACGATGAAGAGCACTCTCCTACCGTCCCCGACTACCACACGAAGGAGACCACGGAAGACGAAGAAGACCACCCCCCTACAAAGATGAAGAAGAGCACCCCAAGACCATGAAGACAAGCACCAAGCACTTCGAAAACCACAGGCACAGGCATTAACTACTCACTACGATAGCTTCACATTTTTTTTGTACGTTGTACGTTGTATATTATTCCGGGCGGCCATGGGCGCAGAGTGCAATGCAATTGCATATGGATATGGCACTACTTTACCTTGCATGAGGCTATATTGAATATTCAAGGACATTTACGGAGAAATTGCACGGACATCTGATCACCCCACGTTCGGGTTCGGGTATAACTTCCATACGGACATCTTCCACACGGACACGGACACGGCAACGCCAGCGCACACTCTCTTCTTGTTCTCGTTCTACGTATACGCGCACGTCGCATATACAGGATTATTATTGGTTTAAACCGCACCGACGCCGACGAATCAGACGATGGCGACGAACAGCAAGCCGTTTGACCCCAATACCGCGCAGAATGCCATCGAGGTGCCTACTCATCGCCTCCGTTGCTACATAAATCTCGAATCTAACTGATTTTTGGCGCGATGTACATGTAGATCGAAAAACAGTGCGTCCCGTCCCGTCTAGCGCTGAATAAAAAATAGCGCGGTGCTAACGCGGATGTAGGTTCGCCGTCAAGGCCGTCGAGCAGGCTCAGGTGCGTTTGCGCGCGCTGTAGATGAATCAATGGGCTCATGATCTTTGACATACACCAACCTCACACCAACCCTCATACTCGCACTCGCATCGATCTAACTGGACTTGGGATATTTTATTCTGAATCTGCTATTTTCTGCGATTTATTCTACGACGAACTGCAACGAATTCCGATGGATTCCGAACGGCGAACAGACGTACTGGAATCTCATCGAGAAGGTCGAGCCGAAGGAGCTGCGGTTGACCAAGTGCGTTTTGTCTCTGCGTTTGTGTCTGCTCTCTGTGTTTTGTCCGTTTGGACGAGGGTGTGGCTGCCGTGTTCGTGTCCGACCCCGGCTTGGGCTGGGCTGCGTTACTTGTATTCGGTCATACGCCCTCTGCTGCCCGCTCCCATGTCTTGCCCCATCTCTTCTCGGTGTATGAATTCAGGGTGGAGATCTATACTCACGCGCCGCCCCCAGAATCGATGAGGAGATCTACGACGACACGCTCAAGACGTTCCCGGAGCTCGCGGAGAACGACTACGCGAAGCTCACCAAGCTCGACGAGGACTGGATGAAGAGCGCGGAGGGTAAGGAGCGGTGGAGGGTGTTCATTGAGTCGTGCGTGCCTCTTCTCTTTCCTCTTTAGCCCTCCGCCTGCGTACACCTTCCATTTACTCGGCCGCGGCCCCGTCTCCTCATCCCTGCGCGCCCCCCGTGCCGGGCTGTTCCAGAGTATGCCCTTGTGGCAAGCGCGGTCGCGATCGAGGCTAGTGACGTTGCTAGCGCCTGTTGATTCCCAGGCGCGCCGATGTCCCCCAACCACGGTCTTCCCCGCCCTGGCCGGCCTCCACCATTCACTTTCACTTTCTCCGCCATCTCGCTTTTCACTTTTCCACTTGCTGACGCGCCGCAGGTACAAGAAAAAAGTCAAGGACTACAACTTTGGCTCGCTCATCCGGACGGACGCGCGGCAGGAGTATGGGGAGAAGAATACCATCTTCGGTGCGCTTTCCCTTTCTTGCCCTTTCCATGTGAAACGGAATAATTGACGACGCGACGCGACAGTCACGCGAATACAGGTACGTCTAACCACAAACGTCTAGCCGCAAATTTGCCTCCTTTGCTGAATCTGTGGTGTGTGTGTAGTTCTACGCCATCGAGGTGCGTTTGTGTTCTTCGCTTTCGTTTTCCCAATCGCGTCCTCTTTCTTCCCCGCTGTGTCCGCTTTCGCTTTCGTCCGTCGTCTCCCCCGTCGGGCAGGCGCGCATCGGGGCGGGCATCGCCGTGCGCCCTGATACGCTCATGCTTTCCGTCCTCCCTTACGCGTCACCCCCTTACCGCATCCTTCTTCCCTCTGCCTCATCCTTCCAACTATCTCATCGCTCTTACCTACCCTTCCCTTGCCCTCACCTCCTTACGCATCCCTACCCTAACCTCCTTCCTTCCTTCCTCCCACTATTCCCGCTTGAATCGTGACGCTTACGCTCCCTCCCTGGCGGCAGATCGCGCGAAACAGACTCGGGCTGAACGACGCCGCGCACGAGCTCGCCAAGGCGGAGGCCGCGAAGGAGCGCGCTCAGAAGGAGAAGGAGGAGAAGGAAAAGGAAAAGGCGAAGAAGAAGAAGTCGTAGTCGTCCGGGGTGGGGTCGGCCCTAACTAACGCGCAAGTGAGCAACGGCGGTACGTAGCGCGTCCTTCAGAGATGATGCTGATATTGACGATGTGTGTGGGGGTAGATGTATGATATTGGTTATGTATGGGTGTGCAGGATGTGAAATGTTATTTCTGGGTCATTGACATCGCATCTGGATCGAAGCGAATAGAATCGGCGACAGGCCAACAAATAAATCCTCCTCGCCCGGCGGAGCAGCAAATCCCATCCCGTCTCACCTTCACCGAATGGACCAAGAGATCTATGTATCTCATCTTCGACGATCGAAAAACCCATACTAAGCCACCGCAAAAAAGTGTGAAGGCACGAATGGAAGAAGCGGCTTTGAAGGCTCAGGACTCAAGACTCGAGACGCGTCACGATTGACGATTGACGACTGACGAAACCCATTAGCCGAGGGCCGGAGATTGCAGGACGGATCCATCAGGCGATCCAAGGCTTGGACCCCACCGCAAAAAGTGTGAAGTCACGAATGGAAGAAGCGGCTCTCAAGGCTCAAGACGCGTCACCGTTGACGAAACCCCGCGCCGCACCGAGCCATGGGCATGTCGTTAGCCAGAAGCCCGAGATTGCAGGACCATCCGTTGGGCGATCCATAGGAGATGAATACTTCGTCGGGCGCTCCGCAGACGCTCACGTATGCGGCGTCATGCAGTCCGTCAGTCCTTCTCAACGCATCCAGACTGAGATTGTGCGATGCTGTTATTAATTTTATGCCGCTGGCCGGGCATAAGCTGGGTTAATGCGTTGCCCGCATCCTGGGCTAAGTTAACACTGTCCAAGGCAAATCGTTCCCCGCCGGCAGTGCGATATTGAATCTACATGCATAATTGCCTTCAAAGGCCGAGCAGGCGTGGTTTTGTTGTTGCGCCGCCGGCAGGTCCGTTAGGGGTCAGTGGTATTCGTCGGGCGGTGCTCTGAAGACATTCACGTACAGTACATACATGGTGCCGGCTCAAATTAGGCTGGACTACGTTACGACTCGGAGTGCTTCGCCGCCGGTGTCGAAATCATGAAGCTGAAACTAATTGCCTTCTTTCAAGCTCTGCGAATTGGGGACATTTATTCTAATGGTATGCCCGTTGTCGTCCGACATGGATAAGTACGCCGGCCCATCGGGGGTACATCGTGTGGTGCTAAGACGATTATTCATAGGTGCATATATGTCGACGTACAACGAGCTGTGGAAATGAATGTTACGGCTCTAGGCTAGGGCGCGATGATTATACCTCGAAGCACCTTCGACGACGCGAAGTACGCGTCTTCACCCCAACGAATGGGCAGACCTTAGCATCCAAGGTCTGGCGCTGTAGTATTGGCACTCCGAACAACCGATCGCGACGAGAAGCACCGCCGAGCCAAATATCTCTACATCCGCCCCATTCTCTTGTAATTCTTTTAGAGAGACGAGAGCGCACGGGAAAGCCTGAATTTAGGAAGCCCCTGTCCGAGTTCGTGTTTCGAACGCACAAGGTCCGCGAGGGCGCGGCGCACGTCGGGCACAGAATTCTCATTCGGCCACAGCGTGACGGTCCCAAAAAAAGGTCAGGGTTGCGCTGCTGGACCCACGAGGTCTTCGAGGAAGTTTGGTATGAAGTATTGTTGGATCAGAGATAGAGAGACAGTGCGGGGAAGAAATCGTGTTGAAGAACCAGCATACACACTAGGTATTGCTGCCAACAAAGTAAATTATAAGGAAGTCAAGCGTGAGGGTGGTTCGAATTCTGTCAACGCGGGCGTCCAATATCCCAACAAATAGAGCTGGTATTAGCCGTCCCGGGCCGAAATCGATGTGCAGCGGAGGAATTTAAGAGACGGGATACTGTATCGTCAATAATATCAGATCTGTCGAGAAAGATGTGGAGTCGCCATATTCGATTGATTTGAGGGACACCCTGACTGAATCGCCTGTCATCTTCGACTCGTACTTACCACAGAAGGTTGATATGCTCAGGAGCGTTCGAGCTCAGGGTAGAGCCAACGTTGGAGGATTTCTTCCGATCCGATTCCCTCGCCATCATGATCAAGGTCGGCTTCGACGAGTGTCCACCGTGCGTAGGGCATCCGACGATAACTTTGGGAAATGGGAGACGTTACCAATCTGCAGTGCGACGCGATTCTCTTGTCCCGCAGCGGCGATGGCTACAAGACGCTCGTTTGGAAGGGACAGTATCGTGAGCGCGAATTTCTGAGCATCCATGCCGTCGAGGACGGTCCACCGGGAGTCTGAGGAAAGGAAGGGAAGAAACAAGGTTCAAAAAGCCGGATCCTTGATCCGAAACCACCATCATCTTTTGCTTTCCGGCTCTTTTGCCAGATGGCATAGGATGACGGCGGCGATGAGGGAGGGGTTTTCAACCCGGAGTAACATCCAGGACTCGCCCCATCCTTGCCATGTATATATGGGCCTGCAGCCCTCGACGCTGCTGCCGCTCTCGCGGATGATAGTATATATATCTTGCTCGTAACTCTTCAAAAACCTCAGTGTGGTTTACCCCGAGTACTACGATCATTGGGATGAATCCTTGATATGGGTAACTCCGTGTCCTCCTCGATGCTCAAGCTCGAGCCACCGATGGTACGAAATTTGCGAATGGCTATGGCGAATGCGACGTGCGACATCAACTGTTTCCGAGCCCCATCAGTGATGGTACCTCAACCGCCACAACGCCTTCCCCACTACCTCATACTTCCCCTCCTACTCGACGACATCGCACAAACTACCTTGCGAGGTACCCCGCTGCCTCGACGAATACCCTCGACGCTAATGCTGCGCTTCCCCGGCTCCGGCCTCGATCACTCTATTGTCTTTGAATCCTGACTCACTGACGTATGCGAGTCACGGCGCGAGTCAGTCTCCAACGCCGCCGCAATTCATATAGCGGGTGAATTTACAGATAGCCCTTAGGTGCCTTCGAAGTTCCAACTCTCTCTGCCTACAATGGGAGTCATGCCATAGCATAGTCTAAGGATGGCTAAGCTGCAATACATGGTGCGTCTGCTGCACAAGTTCCCCCGGCTCCTGAGCTTGACCCGCAGTCTTCCTTAGCCGCAGTCGCGATCGCTGCGGCGTGCTGGTGCAAATTCTCTTGTTAATTTCCTGAAATGGTCTGTCACTGCGCATGTCAGAGACAAACTAAATCACCTTAAAATGCAGCGCAGAATATCTCTCGGATCGTCTCTTCTTCCACACACCAACCTAAGGCTCCAACCATTTCCGTTTGTAAACGTTTTCAAACGGTTTTAACCGTTTTTATTTCCGTTTAGTTTGCCCGGGGTAGCAAACAGTTTACAAACAGTTTGTAAACGGTTTAAACGGTTGTCAAAAATCACCCACTTACTATCGCTTGGAGGTCAAGTTCTGATCCAAAAATTTGTGCTAGCCTGGTCCATTAGTGTTCAAAACCCACACATGGTCCCAGAGCACAGACCCGCTCACCGACAGGTGGGACCTTCCAAATTAGTACGCATTTTGATGGCGGTCAGCGTTCTCGGCAAACGACGCGCCTGGATTCAGCCCTTATCCCGCCTTCACAAACTGCTTTGTACACGTCGGGGTCGACATCCAACGATCAATCTCTTGTATGCATGTTCAGGATGGCCTACTTACTTGATTTGACTGCCACAAACAGGTGCGAGTAAACTGCCCTGAAAAATACCGTTTATAAACAGTTTTAAACAGTTTTAAACAGTTTATATACCGTTTCCGTTTGATTTACCCGGGTCCACAAACGAAAACTAAATGGTTGGAGCCTTACACCAACCTGAACCCTATTCCTCATCACTTACCAACCGCTTATCCTGTCAATGGACACTACGACGTCCGAACAAATCACGGTGCGAGATCCTATCCCATGATCCGATAAAAATTGACTACGATTTCGCTATAGCGTGGCCTCGGAATCATCAACGACGAGACCCCAGTCATGCCCGATCGTCCCATCAAAGATTACCTGGCCGGCCCAAGAGCAGCGAACCGGTCGCGCACGGGTGGACCACGGAGTCTATCATTTTCAATCACCTCGACGAAAATGTGGAAAAAGTCATGAATAAACATAGTGTGTCTCTACCACGCTTGAAATGGTTCATTGCAACTCAATCTTTATCTCCAGTGTCCACAGTTGCAGCAGTGATAATCTCCCGGGACCGCCCGTCTGACCGTCCCTCGGGTGCGGATGCCATCGCCGACGCGCTTGACGACCTCAAACTCGCTAAGAAAGAAGATTTCATAGTCATTCCCCCGACTCCCAAAGTCGGAGATCCCAATGCGCCCATCCTACCGCACACTAACATCATTATCTGTAATTCGGTGGAGCTGAAGGACAAGCTGACAGGGGATCCAGCTAAGGCTGTCGTCCACACGACGCGCAAGGATGGAACTGATGGGTTCAGCTTCTACCTTATTCCCGCGTTTACGGAGCCAAGCTGGTTCGTAGGAACCTACGTCGGTCTGTCTGATCGCGTCACCCGGGTGGAATTCATGTCCGCGTTATTCGACAAACTCGTCGGCGACCGCGTTGTGCTCAAAATGATCCAGGAGCATCACGACCGCGTCCCCGATGCCCACGACATTCCCTTCGTCGTTCGTGTCCTGCTCGAATATGCAGACACGAAAGTATGTCAGGTGCATAATTCGTCTGAGACTCCTTCTTTCGTTCATCTCACCTTCCTTGCAAAGGTATGGATGCCTGGACGTCAGGGCCGTGCCCCGGAGCGTCAAAACGCCATCCGTCTCTACATGCCAACTCCCTCCTTTGACGCTGCCGCCAGCAAAGAGTTCAAGGACCACCTCACCTCGCCCTCCTTCTCCTTCATCGTCGACTGTCGTGGCCGTGCAGCCCCGTTCAGACCCGCGCGAGGTGGACGACCCCGTCCCATGGAGTGTAGCGATTGTCTCGGTCTTGACCACTACAAAGACGACTGCCCTATTGTCACGTCCGCCGAGTTCCTTGCGGTGCACATGAACGACGCTGAGCTCGAGTCGGCAAACGTGGGATCCACCCTCGGATCTATTGGTAATCACATCGACACCGCTGCCCCAGATGGCTTCAAGACCGTCTCCTACCGTACATCCCGCGATCGCCTGACACGTTATGGCAGTGCGCGCTTCCGTGGCCGTGGTCGTGGCCGCACTCGCGGACGTAACCTCTGAGTAGACACCTGGGTTTTCGATGCCTCCCATCCAGTCCCCTCGGAAAACAGTGACGCATCAGGTAGGTCGTGACCGTCGTATTAAATCTCGTCCCGCTCCTTGTATGTAAATTACTCGAAATAAAGAAATTGATCTCTCCCTGTCCTCACGTCCGACTCGGACACTTTGAATTCACTAGTCTGAACTCACCCCGACGGTTCTATGCCTCTTACTCTCCACCATAAAACAGAATATTTCTGAGAGACGACGTGAGCCGCCCCTCTTTCCATTCCCAGCCGTTGGGCCACGAGATACGCGCTGACGCGTACATCTCTCAGGCACCATTCACTACGCCGCAAGCGAAAAATGATGAGCACCCGCACCTGATGATCAATATCAGTCTCAGAGCGATCATCTTTTGCCAAATCTAGTAACCAATAAAAGTGCAAGACTGCAACCGGTCTGAGACGTCCGACTGCGGTACAAGACAATATGCCTGTACGCGCGTCCACGGAGTGTACATTTCCTTTAAAATTGCTCGAAATTCTCTTACATCGCAATAATGGCTACCCCACCCCCGACTTACTCTGCTCAAATCGACAACGTCGACATGGACACCGGCACTAATGCTCTCACTGCCACCAACCTCGCTCGAGACAACCCATCTGACACATCTGACACCGAGACGACATACCGGCAGGAGTCACCACTCTCATTCAGCACATTGGCTCTTTGAGCATCGACAGCTCGGTCACCAATGGAGTGCATGCCAGACGCCGCCCCTCCATCAGCACTGACTTCCGCCGCGAGTCCACCAACACTCCTGCCGTTGCAACCACGACCTCGGGCCACGCTCATGTAACGAAGTTGCACGGGGAAACCAGAGTTGCCAACCAGGCCATCCGTCGAGCTGTGTTGGACAGTATCGAGGAAGTACGCCAATTCTTTTACTATTCAATACTGCCTTCGATCCAGCTTTGATTAGGAGACTGGGCACCATCGTCGCTTCAATAACAACAATCGTCGCGGATACACCTATCGCGTCCATGCGCCTGTTCACCCCTCAACCAACGCGCGCCTCTTCGCACTTTTGGAACGCCTTCACCGCATTGAGGTGATCCTGCGCCGTCTTGAGCGGTTAGTCAACCTGTTCAGTGCGACCCAACTCTGAAAGTATCAAAGTATGCTTCCTCTAAATGGTCTCTAAGTAACCTGACCTTCGTTTGATACAGTGAACGATTGAATCGAAAGTCAGAATTGAAGTACACGCAATGCGAGTGTAAGGTATTTTGAAGAAGTTCACCTGTCGTGTACCAGGTTCATGTACAGTACTTATATGAATTGGGATAACTTGACCCCTTGCCGCGTGTGGTGCTAAGCCGTCTTGAGAATATTTAACTCTGACAGAGTTTAGCTCAAACGCCGAATACTCCACGTTGAAAGTTTAATGTGAATAAATTTGCACTTCAAAATATGTGTTACCCTACATACATGTTACGAATCAAAGACGGCGGTCTTTAAACGTTTCCAACCATGACTGAAAACCCAAATAAATTTTACAATTAGTACCGTGCTTAATGCGAATAAATTTGCACTTCAAAATATGTGTTACCCTACATACATGTTACGAATCATAGACGGCGGTCTTTAAACGTTTCCAACCATGACTGAAAACCCGAATAAATTTACAATTAGTACCGAGGGCCCTCCTGGAACACGGGAGGGTTTCGGGGACGTGGTACAGCCCTCTCGACAGTGCCTGCCGGCTGCGAGTTCAGAGCGTGAAATCAGCAGGAGTCAGGGTACTCAGGGGCCTATCCCTGGCTACCATAAGCATGGCCCCTCCTGTAATAGCTCTGTTGCTCAAGCTATTACAGATGATGGCGAGGAGCGACACAATAGTGCCATTCCCAATATGAATACCCCGGATCTTTATCCACCATGGATGAGTACTTCCTCCACGGAGGATGACGAACCAGGGGTCCTCTCCACACTCGTGTTGTGAGTGGTACGAAACGGAAATTAAATTGGATATCAGACGAGTTGGCAATCGTTGAGGAAAGGTCTGATAAAAATAATACGAACATAATCCATGTCACAGAAAGTAATGGAAATTCCATACCGGACAGTTTGCCCGACAATAAAACCGAGACTAGGATCCCAGAAGGATGGGAAATAACTAACTGTGAGATACGAGAGAGGAATAAACCTCTAAAATTACTACCAACTGCTAAGTCGACGAGGTCCAGTCTGAACGTCGCCACACTGAATATTGCTGGGCGAGATATTAGTATACCAATGACCCACAAAAACCATAAACTCAATTTCCTGAAACATACCGTGGATACGAACCATATTGGTATAATAGCACTTCAAGAGACACATTTTGATGACGGGGCAGCTAACCAATTCCAACACCTTTACCAAAGCTGGTTCAAAGTCATCAACTCTGCATATCCCCAAAATCCCTCTTCAACTGCCGGAGTGGCCTTCCTGCTCAACAAAAAATTCATTGACATTGAACATGTTCAAACCTTTAATCTCATCCCAGGGCGAGCACTAATGATTTCCTTCCCATGGCATAAAGGCGAAACACTGACAATTCTTAACATATATGCCCCAAATAAATCGAAGGAACGAACCGAGATGTGGAATAAGCTATGGGAACATTGGAGAGACGATCCAAATCTACCTCTGCCATCTTTCGTTCTTGGTGACTGGAACTTCGTTGAAGATGCTAAAGACCGCCTCTCGACCTCAAATACAAGGGATGGATCACCCATTTCGCAACCAGCAGTCCCCGCAAGTTTCGAGAGACTTAGATCTCTGTTTCTAATGGAAGACGGATGGAGAAGAACATTCCCAGCAAACTTAGAATATACTTGTGTCCAACACCGAACAAACCCGCAAAACGGAGTTATGAATGAATCACGCTCGAGAATTGATAGAATATATATTACACACTCACTTTTTGAATCGTGCCGAAACTGGAGTATTGATTACACGGCCATGAAATCAGATCACCGGCTAGTATCCGTACAACTCGCTTGGAGAGCTGACATGCAACCTGGCCACGGACGATTCAGTTTGCCGATTTACCTATTCAAAACTCACAAGTTCATTCGAGAGGTACGTAGACTCGGTATTGAGCTACAAAATGAGGTTAAACGACAAAGGCGTGAGCCGCGGAATAATGAGAAAAACATCCAGACATTATGGCACAAGTTCAAGCAGGATGTGATAGCATATGCCCGGATCTGTTCACTTATGGTCGCGAATGAAGATACAAAAAAATTACGAACTTGGCGAGCACAATTAGACTTGACCATACATGACAAGGAAATGCCTGCAGATGAACGTTCCATCGCGGCCTACCTCCTGGAGAAAAAAATTCATGATTTCACACGCGAGAAAGCGCAACAAAAAAGGGATTTATCTGATGCCCGGTACGACATGGAAGGTGAGACATTGACAAGCAGATATTGGACTAAATCTGCCCAAGAGTATCATCCAAGAAACACAATATATGAATTCAGAAAAGAGACCTCACAGAGTGATGTTCCGGTATATGAAACACGACCGAAGAAAATGGCTGAAATGGCACGTAACTACCACGACAAGGCCCAAGATACAAATCGACCTGACGACTATGCAAAGGTACTGGCAACTTCGATGGTTCTTGAGGACTGCCAGGTACATCTGTCCGAAATACAACATGCAAAATTGGATGAGGAATTAGATATTGAAGATCTAAAAGCCGCCCTAAATATGTCAAAAAATGGGTCGGCACCAGGATTGGATGGCCTACCATATGAATTCTATCGCTGGCTCTGCATCCTGTTTGAGGACGATAAGAAAGCAGAACGTGAGGCCTTTGACATCCTCGGATTTCTTACCGATTTATGTTCAGACATTGAAACACACGGAATACTGAACGGGACTGACTTTAACATGGGCTGGATGTGCCCAATATACAAGAAGGGAGACCGTGCATTAATTTCCAACTACCGTCCCATAACATTAATGAATACAGACTACAAGCTCATGACAAAGAGCTACTCACTCCGGCTGACAGGAATTGCACCCGACTTGATACACCCCGATCAAGCGGGTTTCATGAAAGGTCGTAAAATAGAGGACCAGGTGAAACAGGCAAAATACCTGTTAAATTACGGGGAGGCCGTGGAAGAGAACGGCGTCATAGTGGCACTGGATCAGGAGAAGGCCTATGACAGAATTGATCATGACTACCTACTCACCGTTATGAGACACATGCGATTCCCCGAAAAATTCTGTAAAACTATCAAATCATTATACACAAATGCTGAAACTAGGGTCATGATCAACGGAGAATTGAGCTCAGCTTTCATAGTGAGACGTGGAGTCAGACAGGGTGACCCGTTGTCATGTCTACTCTTCAACTTGGCCATTGAACCGCTAGCATGCATCCTTCGGAACTCCAAGCTGCAAGGTCTGCAGATTCCTGAAACAAACCGACGGTTATTAGTGTCTCTATTCGCGGACGACACTACAATATACTTATCAGCGACAGATTCTTGGCTAGAACTGTGGCGAATCCTGGACCTATGGTGCACGGCATCAACCGCCAAATTCAACATGACAAAAACGCTCATATTACCCTTCGGATCGTCGGACTACAGACGGCAAATGGTACAAACAAGATGCTTGGACGGATCCGCAGAGAGCTGTCGCATTCGTGATGATATCAGAATAGTACAAGATGGTGAAACATGCCGTATCCTCGGTGCTTGGTTAGGAAATGGGGTCGACTATATGACTCCATGGCCAGAAGTCCTCGAAAAAGTAGCTGCTGACCTGGCAAAATGGAATGCAAAAAATCCTCTTCTTGACGGACGAAGGCATATCATCAATATGGTAATAGGCGGCAGAACACAATATCTCACCAGAGTACAAGGCATGCCCAAAAAGGTTGAAAACTCCCTAATCCGCATGCGAAATGAGTTTCTGTGGAGCGGAAAGACACCGAGAATAGCGGAGGATACTATGTGCTTACCTTTGGAACAAGGAGGAAAACAAATCCTGGATATTCGGTCCAGGAATGAAGCCATTGACTTATGGAATCTCAAAGAATATCTGAAACAGGGTGAGGAGCGCGCAAATTGGAGTTTTTTTGTAGACCACCTGATCAAGAAACGTCTGGAAATGGGTGGTATGGCCCAACCTGGAGAAGTGTTAAATGTATTCCTCCAGAACATAAGAATACCGACATTCAGGGTGGAGCCTCTACCCAATGATGTGCAACGAATGATTATCACGGCACAAAAATACAACCTCACCTTCACTTCTCTCTCCATCTCGAGTGACCTCAAGCTTAAGATGCCTATCTGGAGGCATATTTCCATGAATATGAATCACTTTGAATTGATTCGACGCAAAGACGCCGTTAAATGCCTTCGAGAACATCATCAGGTCAGCAATGTGGATGACATCATAAAAATCGCACACCGCACAACTTCCCCTTTAAATCGGAGACCCCACAGAAGAAACGAGTCAGGAATCAGTCGTAAGAACTGTGGATGCGTTGAGTGCCAACGCGATCGTAATGAACTTGGATGCAAACACCCCGGTAAATGCATCGCTACAGCTGGGCAATACTAGATGCGATATACCCTAAATGGAACCCGACGCGTGGAAATGGAGACCTCTGTAACGACCTAGCACTCACCGAGGAAGAACAGGAACAAAATAACGATGGCGCGCGGGAGCAAAATAATGTCGTCACTTTTGATCCGGACTTTCGCTTGAAGGATTTCTCCCACGGGTTCCGCATTTTTAGCCCAAAGACTGATAACGCCATGCACAAAATCTGCGCGAAGCGATACCGAACATCCCCAGCTGACCTCGACAAACTTACAATTTTTTTACATGCAATAATTATCCACCCCGGCGAACAAAATGCAGGGATGAAAGTGCTGATTGTTGATGAATCGCAAACAAAGTTCAACGTTGCTCTGGTTCTTTCCTTCACAACAACTGCCCCGCCGGCCTCTTTCTCAGCAGCCCTCCTTGGTGGCCTACTCTGGGTTACTCAGAACACAAACCGCAATACCGAAATACTCATTTGCTCCTCAACAGACTATCTTATGAAAGCCTTTGTGGTCAACCGGACATTCCATGAGAATAACATGCTTGATCCAAATTTCCCGCTATGGAGAGCGGTACTAGGTGCCCTGAATGAACGATGTGGACGTGTACGCTTCAGGAAAGTTGTCCACAACCCTGCGTCTGCATTGAAGATACAATCCGCAGATACAGTGTCTCTGGACACGGACATCGATATAATGTTCAACTGCCCGGGAGTCTTGATATCCAACGGGACGCAACGCTACTTTACAAAGGTAATAAATTCTTTGAAGGCATCTCCTTACCGAAAGTCCACGGAGACAAACCTCGATCGTATTCGCTGCTGTATTGAAGAGGTATCTGATTATTCCCCTACTGACAAGCTAATATGGACATCATTACGATCACGAGATATCCAAAGACTTACACGTAATTTTTTATGGAAATGTGTGCACAACACGTTCCGTGTAGGAGATTTCTGGAACCATATAGAAAACCTTGAAATTCTGGGCCAATGCCCAAACTGCAAGGTTGACGAAAGTTTAGAACATATAATACTTGACTGTGATGCCCCAGGACAGCGCCAAGTGTGGGCACTGTGCGCAAGACTATGGGGATATAAATATGCCTATTGGCCACGATTAAACTGGGGGTTACTTCTGGGATGTAACCTGGTTAAGTTCAGATCCACAAAAGGAAAGCCATTACCGCATAAGCAGAGATTATTTGCAATGCTCGTTAGCACCTCCATGCACTTGATATGGAGATTAAGAAATGAACGACGGTTTAATAAGAGCGATGAACAACACACACACACTGAGATACATAATCGTTGGGTAGCAGGGATCGACCTGGCGTTGAAACGTGACCGTATATTTACGAATAAAATCCACTTCGGTCAACTCGCCTTCAAGAGACAGATGGTATTAAATACCTGGAGTGGCATCCTTTGGGACGAAGATTCGTTGCCGGATGACTGGATACAGTCAGATCGGGTTTTAGTGGGTATACGACCCATATATTCAAAGCGTGGAATTGGATAGTACAATTCTAGGTCGGAGTCCCACACTAGGTTCTGAAAACTGTGCATAATTGGCATTTCCCGACGGACAACTTACCGGCTTCTACTGATTGAAAATCGGTTACCCAAGCGGATGAACTTGGAATGCTTTGCAGCCTGAGTATCATTATTCAACGCTCCAAAAAAAAAAAAAAAAAAAAAAAAAAAAAAAAGCCGGATCAGTGGCTGTACGATCGTATCGTTCTTCCCCACATCCATTGGCTTGTCCATTACAAGCCGCCGCGGTCGCACCAAATGCACCCAGCACTCACTATTTCAGAGCTCCTCTATCTCATATTTACTCGTATACACGGCTTTGGGCCACGCGACGAGGCCGCTCGTTCTCTCGCGGCCGTGGCTAGGACCTGTACAGCATTTCGCGACCCAGCACTCGACATCCTATGGGCGCGCCAAAATACTATTAAGAACTTCCTCTCCTGCTTCCCCACCGCCGCGAGAGCCCGTGGATACGAGAAAGGAGGCGTAGGCGTAGTGGCGGGCGTGGTGGGTGGCACAGCGTCATTTTCTTTATCAATTCCCATCTATCATTCAGCGCTTTCCCAGTCCAACGACCGAGACAGATTGGGAGCGTCCACGTCTCTATTCTCGTCGTGTCAAAATCTTATGCCTCGATCGTCGCGACGAGTGGTTTGACCGCACGTCCATGGAGGAATTCGAAAAGATATTCGTGAACTTCTTGGGACCTCTGTTTCCCAATCTCGACAAACTCACGTTGATTCTCCGGAAAGATGTCCATTTCCGTTGCCTCGACGTTCTTCTCTCGCCTCGAATCACAGACATCGTCCTTGGCTTCAGCTCCCAGCCACTGCTGTCGCAGATTGTTCCAACTCTAGGGGGACGGTGTCCTTTTTTGACCACAGCGGATATTCATATACGGCGATCATTCCAACATAAGGCTGCAGAGCTTCAAAGTGTCTCCACCTTCGTTCGCAGCTTACGATGCATTGAGTGCCTGATTGTACAGAAGCTAGATCAGGAGGCATTCATCCATCTAGGTCGCCTTCCAACTCTGACACGCTTAGGGCTTAAGGAAATACCTGTGGTCTCTCTGCCTCCCGGAGATCACTTGTTTTCCTCGCTTACATCCATCGGATTTCAAAAAACTACCGTGTCGCATGTCATCGCATTCATCGAATCGACGATGAATTGCCCGTTGGAGAGACTCCAGATCGACCTCATTGATCCTCCACCCAAATCGGCGGTCGAACAACTTTACTCAGCCCTGGCTGCTCGGTGTTCCCATATTACCCTTCAGAGGCTTGGGATACAGGCTGAAGATTGGCCGGATGCCGCCGATTGGCCAGATGACGTCGATGTAGCGTCGTTTTCAATTACCGGGGATGTTCTCCGACATCTTTTTTGTTTCAAAAACATGGTGTCCGTGTCACTTGCCCTGCCTTTCGGTCTTCACGACGGCGATATCTTTGACCTCGCAATGTCCTGGCCTCGACTCGAATCTTTGTTATTGTGGGGCGACTATGCCCGACCTCGTGTCACGCTCCGTGCCTTGTACGCCTTCGCGCAGCACTGCCCAGCTCTTTCCTATCTATGGATTGCTTTGGACGCAGCGGACATTGCAGGATTGGAATTGAATGGCTTCGAGGGGCGGGCATGCCAGACCAACCTCACGGAAATTGACATCGGATATTCTCCCATCGCAGCAGCGACTCCCGTCGCGGTGTTCCTCTCAGCCACATTCCCAAAGTTGACCGAAATTTCATGTTTGCACAGTGACAAAGCCGAACCCGAGAGCGAACAGGCGGCGTGCGAGGACCGCTGGAAGGAAGTGGGACGGCTTCTACTTAAATCCTCGGCTGGTTGACATTGGACAAATCAAACAAGGTTCCTATTTTTGCTCAATGAAGTTTTGCTCATCCGGTTTTACGATCCATGTCCTAGATATTTTCTTATATATCTCACTCATTTTCTTCGTTCCGATGTTCATGTGCTTGTTCAAAATTTCAACGATTTAGATAGTCCTACGTCTCATGATCAGCGTGGTCGTCTGGATGCTCGAGTCGATTGTAGTGGTTCAATCAATCTTTCTCTGCAAATTAAAGAGTTTTGGGCGGCGTGAATATCTAGCTCTCCAACGCTGCGCCTCGCTCCAGCCCAAACACACAGCGGCACGGTTCATGATCATTCCTCCGGTGAGATTTCCACCCTGGACCAGGGAAGGAAAATACACTATCACTCAATCTAAACATCCCTAAATTCCTTAGTCTCCCTTTCAACAACTCAACCTCATTCAGCGTGGTCCAGTTGAAGCTTCTGTGTCAGCTTTGTAGATCGACTCGAACCCGTCTGCTACGACATATCGTCATGACAGCACAGTTGCCTACTGAATATTTCTTACTTGCACTAAGTATTGCGCCAGGGCAGATCGGTGACCAGTCCTACTTGTACATAAAGGTGGTTGGAACCAAGTTGTTCCGCATCAAACCAAATAACGCGTCGCGTCGCGTCAACAAAAAAAAAAAAATGAAGAAAAATAATAAGAATAAGTTTCTTTGTAGACAGCCCGCTGGCGACGACGAGCCTGGCGTGGCAAGACTCTATCCATCCACCCAAGCCTCGATCCGAACAGGTTTAGTGAGAGTTTTAATTCAATTTGCACGCACAAAGTATACAGCAATTTCAATTTCGGCTCCAGTCCCACTCTAACCTAGCGCACTTTAAATCCAGTACTGGATTATCGAGCTCACTTGCATTAGTACACAATTTACATGTACACAAGTCAATCCAAGAACGTTTCGATTGATCTGCAAAGCGGTATGAATGAATTTAAAAAATAACTTGGTGTAGGTCATTTCTCCAGGCACATGAATATTGTTCAGAGTTTCAAACCGTCTGAAGAAAAGGAAGGATAAGAGCATTCAGAGATTTTGTGCAGGAACACTGAGATGGGTTGTTGTCGCTACTACGCCTCCACCGAGACGGTGAAACCATTCATTTTGACAAACTTAGTCTCGGGGCGCCGGGTGAGAATATTTCCAGAGGCGAATTATGTTCTCGGTTATAATCTCGAGGTGTTGCAAATTAGGTGCTGGTATATCACTGGAATGGGGTGAATTGCAGGTCTCCGCGTTTCATGTCAAGAAGAATGTCTAGCCGCCATATTCGATTGGTGTGAGGGACAATCTGGCTGAGTCGCTCTGCAATTTTGAGCCTGTCATCTTCGATTCGGGGACCCTGTAAGGTTGCCCAAAGTTGACATGCTCGGGACCATTCGAGCTCGAGGTAGAGTTGGAGGATTTCTTCCGATCCCTCGACATCAAAGTTGGCTTCGACGAGTGTCCACAGCGCAGGGGAAGCGTCGCGAAACCGATGGGAAACCGACGACGCGATTCTCTGGCGCCACAGTGGCGATGGCTACAAGAGGCTCGTTTGGAAGAGAAAGTACCGTGAGCCCAGATTTCTGAGCACTTATATTTTGTCGAGGACGGTCCACTGGCTGAGGGATTGGCGGTTTAAAGCAAAAAGCCGGATCAGATCAGTGGCTGTGGATTGTCAATCGTTCTTCTTCTCCACATCCATTGGCTTGTCCATTAACCGCCGAGTCGCACCAAATGCACCCAGCATTAAATATTGCAGAGCTCCTCCATCTCATATTTGCTGAAATTAAATGTCTACCGCTCAGCTTTGAGCCCGATCTCCCTTCTCTCGCGGCGGTGGCTAGGACCTGTACGGGATTCCGCGACCCGGCGCTCGACATCCTATGGGCGCACCAAAATACTATTAAGAACTTCCTCTCCTGCTTCCCCACCGCCGCTCGAGCCCGTGGATATGAGAAAGGAGGCGTAGGCGTAGTGGCGGGCGTGGTGGGTGGCACAGCGTCATTTTCTTGATATCAATTCTCATCTATCATTCAGCCCTTCCCCAGACCTACGACCGAGACAGATTGGGAGCGTCCACGTCTCTACTCTCGTCGTGTCAAAATATTATGCCTCGATTATAGCGACGAGTGGTTTGACCGCACATCCATGGAGGAATTCGAAAAGATATTCGTGAACTTCTTGGGACCTCTGTTTCCCAATCTTAATGAACTCACATTGGAAACCCCGTATGATACCCCTGTCAATTGCCTTGACTTCCTTCTCTCGCCTCGAATCGCGGTCATCGTCCTTGTCATTAGCCCTGGGCCACTGCTGTCGCAGGTTGTTCCAACTTTGGGGGAGCGCTGTCTTTCGTTGACCACTGCAGATATTCGTACAGGGCAACAATACCAATCTCAGGCTGTAGAGCTTCCAAGTGTCTCCGCTTTTGTTCGCAGCTTACAATGCATTGAGTGCCTCGCTGTACAGAATTTAGATCGGCAGGCATTCATGCACCTAGGTCGCCTTCCGACTCTGACGACGTTGTCGCTTGAGGATGCCCAAATACCTGCGGTCTCTCTTCCTCGCAGGGATCACTTGTTTCCCTCGCTCAAATTCCTCGACTTTCGATATACTACTGTGGCGCGTGTCATCGCATTCATCGACTTGACGATGAATTGCCCTCTGGAAAGACTTGAGATCGGGACCGTTAATGATTACACACCCATATCGGTGGTCGAACGACTTTATTCAGCCCTGGCTGCCCGGTGTTCCCATGGTTCTCTTCAGAAGTTTGTGATACCGGCTGGAGGTCGGCCAGACGACGCCGATGCGGCCTTGTTTTCAATTACCGGGGATGTTCTCCGACACCTTTTTTGTTTTAAAAACATGGTGACCGTGACCCTTGGCCAGCCTTTCAGGTTCGATCTTCATGACGGCGATATCTTTGACCTCGCAATGTCCTGGCCTCGACTCAAATCTTTGTCATTGGGGGGCAACTATGCCCCATCTTGTGTCACGCTCCGTGCCTTGTACGCCTTCGCGCAGCACTGCCCATCTCTTTCCTATCTAGAGATTGCTTTGGATGCAACCGTTCCTGCCGGATTGGAATCAGACGGGTCCGAGGGGCGGACTTGCCAGACCAACCTCACGAAAATCTACTTCGATTATTCCTCCATCGCATCGGCGCCTCCCGTCGCAGCGTTCCTTTCAGCCACATTCCCAAAGTTGAATGAAATTTCATCTGCATATGCATATCATGTTGAGGCCGAACCTGAGAGCGAAGAGGCGCTGTACAGGGACCGCTGGGAGGAAGTGGAACGGCTACTACGTCGATCCTCGGCTAGTTGATATTCGATGAGTCAAACAAGGTTCGTTTTTGCCAAAGAAAAGTTTTACCCGTCCAGTTTTACGATTTCTGTTCCAGATCTTTTCTCGTATCCTCTACTCATTTCTGCGTTCCGATGTTTATATGTTTACTCAAAATTTCCCGATGTAGACAGTGCTACATCCCAGTGGTCGAGTTAATCGTTATATACATCGCTGTCTTCCGTCGAGTGAACTTTCGAGGTACTTAGTGTTGGAACGTTTCTTCCGATCCCTCGAAATCAAAGTTGGCTTCTCCGAGTGCCCACAGCGCAAGGGAACCGACGATAACGTCGCGAAACTGACGGGAAACATGGGACAAAGTCCATTCTGATTAAAAGTTTCCTTTAAATCTGCGACGCGATCAAGACACGATTCTCTTGTGCCGCAGCGGCGATGGTTACAAGAAACTCGTTTGAATGAGAAAGGATCGTAGGCACGGGCTTCTGAGCACTCATTGCGTCGTCCACCGGGAGCCTGAGGAAAGGAAGGGAAGAAATGAGGTTGGCGAGGGTTGGCGATTTAAAGCAAAAGCCTGATCAGTGGCTGTGTAATCAACAAGGCTGAGTTGTTCTCCACCTTCGCATTTTCCCGTCTCACATCGTCGCATCCAAAGGCTCTCAATGCACCCAGCATTAAATATTGCAGAGCTCCTTCATCTAATATTTGCTGAAATTAAGTGTCCACCGCGCGGCTTTGAGCCCGATCTCCCCTCTCTCGCGGCAGTGGCTAGGACCTGTACGGGATTCCGCGACCCGGCGCTCGACATCTTATGGACGCACCAAAATAATATTAAGAACTTCCTCTCCTGCTTCCCCACCGCCGCGAGAGCCCGTGGATACGAGAAAGGAGGCGTAGTGGCGGGCGTGGTGGGTGGCACAGCGTCATTTTCTTTATCAATTCCCATCTATCATTCAGCGCTTTTCCAGTCCAACGACCGAGACAGATTGGGAGCGTCCACGTCTCTATTCTCGTCGTGTCAAAATCTTATGCCTCAATCCTCGCGACGAGTGGTTTGACCGCACGTCCATGGAGGAATTCGAAAAGATATTCGTGAACTTCTTGGGACCTCTGTTTCCCAATCTTAACAGACTCATATTGGATCTTCCGTATGATACCCCTGTCCGTTGCATCGACGATCTTCTCTCGCCTCGCATCACGGCCATTTCACTTGTGTTCAGCTCCGGGCCACTGCTGTCGCAGGTTGTTCCAACTTTAGGGGAGCGCTGTCCTTGGTTGACCACAGCGAATATTCATCCATGGCACGGATTTGTTTCTGGGGCCGCAGAGCTTCAAAGTGTCTCTACCTTCGTTCGCAGCTTACGAGGCATTGAGCGCCTGACTACGCACGATTTAGATCGGGAGGCATTCATGCACCTAGGTCGTCTTCCGACTCTGACACGCTTATGGCTTAAGGACATACCTGTGGTCTCTCTACCTCCCGGAGATCGCTTGTTTTCCTCGCTTATATCCATCGGATTTCAAGAAACTACCGTGTCGCATCTCATCGCATTCATCGAATCGACGATGAATTGCCCGTTGGAGAGACTCGAGGTCGACCTCATTGATGATCCTTCACCCAAATCGGCGGTCGAACAACTTTACTCAGCCCTGGCTGCCCGGTGTTCCCATATTACCCTTCAGAGGCTTGGGATACCGGCTGGAAATTGGCCGGATGACGCCGATGTAGCGTCGTTTTCAATTACCGGGGATGTTCTCCGACATCTTTTTTGTTTCAAAAACATGGTGTCCGTGTCACTTGCCCAGCCTTTCGATCTTCACGACGGCGATATCTTCGACCTCGCATCGTCCTGGCCCCGACTTGAAATTTTGTCGTTGGGAGGCCCCAGACACGCTCCATCTCGCGTCACGCTCCGTGCATTGTACGCCTTGGCGCGGCACTGTCCTAATCTTGAGTTTCTGGAGATTGCTTTGGACGCAACGGACATTGCAGGATTGGAATCGAATGGCTTCGAGGGGCGGGCATGCCAGACCAACCTCACGGACATCGACCTCGGATATTCTCCCATCGCAGCAGCAACTCCCGTCGCGGCGTTCCTTTCAGCCACATTCCCAAAATTGAGTGAAATTGCGCCTGCATACAATGATGAGGCCGAACCCGAGAGCGAAGAGGCAGCGTACGGGGACCGCTGGAAGGAAGTGGGACGTCTTCTACGTCAATCTTCGGCTGGTTGACATTCGACGAGTCAAACGAGTTTCCTATTTTGCTAAACAAAAATTTTGCTTATCCGGTTTTGAGATCTATGTCCTAGATATTTTCTGATATATCTCACTCATTTTCTTCGTTCTGATGTCTATGTGTATTACAATCAACGTGGTTATCTTTGGTCTGGGACGCTTGAGTCTGGTTGAATCAATCCATTTCTTTGCAAATTACAGAGTTTGGGACGGCGTGAAGATCTAGCTGTCCGACGCCGAGTCTCGAGCCATCCTCGGCAGCGCAAGCACACAGCGGCACGGATTATGACAATCCCTAATATCAAGTTCAAGCACCGGCGGAGGAAAAACCAAACTTGATGTGAACACCTATGAATTCATTAGTCTTTCCTCCACAGATGCATCGACAATTCGACCTCATAATTCGGCTTGTTGCAACTTTTATGCAACTCGAAATCGTCCGCCACGGCACACTGCCGTGGAAGCACGTTGGCCGACGGCATATTTCGTGGTATTGCCGTCCCACGGCAGACCTTGTTCCGTCTCAAGAAGAGCCAAATCATACGTCGCGTCGCGTCAGCAAAACAGGTTGGGATTATAAATTTAATCCAATTTGTACTCACGACTTGAAAATTCCGCAGTGTGCGATCGGCTACGAGGGCTGCTCCGAGTCTCTCGCTCGGGATTCATTGGCCAACCCATCGTCCCGGGAATCTGGATAGAGGGTTATCGGTGGTTCAACTACCCATGAATCATTTACCGAGAGCGCGAGCAGCTGAGTTTGGGTCGTCAGGATGGTGGCTTGATGGTGGCTGTGGCATTTTTTGAATGGCCTATCGGCATATCGGCATAACATGTTCGTTTGCGGGTCCCATATCCTAAACACACCGTTTAAGAGGAAATTTAAAACTTCTCAGACTGAGAGCTAAGCTGCGGGTCAGTCTACAAGGAGACGCTGCCACATTTCGACCATACCTCGAAGGCTCGCATGTTGAATTTAACTCCAAACTCAACCGGCGAAACGGGACTATTGACGAAGAACTCTGCGATGCATCAACTTGAAGAGTAAATGACGGTATGGCAAAAAGAATGTACGAGTTTGAGACGAAATCAAGTTTGAGCTGGACTGAGAACGAACGTGCTATGTATCGAAGTTCGAGGGACGAAATGCATATGGAAAATTTTCGAGAGGAGGAAAGTATTGCGTGAAGATCAAGAAATTAGTGCCGGTCAAACAGCACTCGACCACATGGTCTTGTTATCGGCCCTATTCTCTATCTCCGTGGAGCCATCTGGGACGTCTCGCTCAACGACCGTGTTCACCTATTTCATCTAGTCAGCCTCCTGAAGTATCGGAGAGGACAAAACCCACTTTGACCTCTAACTTATTAACGGTGCGCTCCTGGATTGGTCCACTCAGTGCAAAGGAGCTGTAAGCATCCCGCGCCCAGTCGCGCTCCAGGAGCGCCACCAGCACCGTCATTGTGTAGATGCGACAGAGGGAGTATTGCGGCAGAAGGCTGCCAGTGCCCGGGAATAGGTGAGATGCCCATTAGTTCACGGAGCGGAAGCACTTACTGATACTCCGTGCTTTTCTTTGCCAAGTACTAGGCATTGTTTTAGTCATGAAGTGATCGCTGCGACGGACAAAGGGAAAGATAGAAAGAAGGAAGGCCGAACACAACGCACTAAGACGAGATTCAACATGGCGGTAATGGCGGTCACGCCACCCGTTTCCACCGCCAGCCGCACGATTTTCTTTACGACACCCCCAGGCCGCTTGAAAGACGAAGTTTTGCCCTTGAGGAGCTCCACGGAGAGGATTAACGCGATGGCTGTGTCCGTCGCCGCGGTCTTTAACAATGCCCACTCAGTAAGCTACGTGTTGTATGCAGCATCCACTAAACGGGGACATACCGAAACCAACCAGAAGCAGACCGGAATTGGAAGGTTCGCAAGCTTCGTGAACAATTTCACTTGTAAAAAGTACACCGACACACTGTGTGCAACAAAAAGTCAGCCCTCATGCACCGGTCCCTCGAGCTAAAATATGTACGCGAGGCCGGACCCGAGGGAGAGGAGTACTACTGCAATGAATGATGAGCGTAGGTATTTATGTCTGGCTGGAGCTACAGTCAGTCATAGAGGAGGTAGGCACTCACAGAACGTCAAAGATGCGAAGATTACCAACGACTTGTTGGTCGCTCGCCAGCACCGCGCGAGGAAAAAGAGGTGCGCCAGAAAACCAATAATAGCCTGTCCATATATCAACTCAAAACAAGTTGACGCAATAGTGGCACTTACCGTGACTCCTGGCTCTGCCACGTCGTCCATTCCTGAAGATCGACGAACGTATAATCGCCATAATGAGTTACAGTGGTGCGGAAAAGGACATGACTGTGAAACACATAAAGAGGGTGTAAAATGGCATGCGTCACCGACCGACTTCAAGATTGCGAGTAAGGAAGAAGCGAACTCACATGTCCATTGCAGCCTCAAGGGCGTTGAGGATCAGTAGAGCGGCGACGAGGTACCTGTCATCAATCCCAGATCGAAACATCGGTACTCATAATATCTGAATAGCTCAAGCCGTATTCACCTTGAAACCCCGTCATCGCGGCGGCCGAACTGCTCGTAGTAGCGCACGCCGTGAACCGCTATGATTCCCAGCAGAAACTGCTGAAGCATCAAGCCAATCACCAGAGGGCCGAGGGTGGTGTTGACGACACTTTGGGCGGGGTTGGCAAAGCAGTTGGAGTTTGTGGCCATAAGAGTGAGATAGAACGAGGAGGACAGAAACGAGAAGCCAGGGGCAGGGGCGGTCGTTTCTATGGCTGGTTTTGTCCAAAGGCGGGATTTCAGGGTTGATGTGGCAGCTGTGCGGACAACACAAAAGTTGATTACCCAGGGTCATTAGAAGCTATATCCTGAAAGCTTCGCGACAATCAAAAATAACCTTTTAGTGGATGATGGATGGCGTTTACGTGGCTTGAAATTCTGGTTGAACTCCAAGCGAACGCAACATGCCGAGTTGCCGAGATGCCGAGATGCCACTAACACAACCTCTTTCTTTCTCTTGTTCTCAAAGACTCTTTCCTTGCTCAGCTTATCCTTCACCATTTCGCAATTCGCACTATGGATGGCTCCCAACGAAAATTGGCTACAAAACTTATGAGATCTGCTGGAATCTGATTTAGTATCCACACTTACTATTCCTTCTGCGCCGGGTTCTCAAGGCTCGCACATTTGGGGCCTCCCGAGTCTGGGCAACATGGCAATCTTTCAAATTCACAAATGAGAACAAAGGACGCAAGCTTCATATACGGTTCTCACCAAGTTCTCACACTAGTTCTCGCCAATGCCAGTGGGAAGGCAGATGATTGACGTATGGTGGGAAGGCGCTGTTGAATGGGGGTTGATTTTTACCGAACTGGTCCTGGCCAAACACACCTCAGGCACCCGGAGATCTGTTTAATCTCCGGAAAATGCGAAGTGCTCGGACTTGAAGAAGAGATAAACACGACTTGTGTTCATGCGAGATAAGAAAACCTTCTTCCCGCGCAGCCTCATGTTCTCGCATTATACTTTCGTTCCGCAGAATCTCCCGATCTTCGAGGCGCTCATTATTCTTGTAGGGGTGTTATGTGCCCGGCTCTTGTTCAGCGGCCGAAGAGCTCGCAGAATTTACCGTTCCCACCTGGGCCGCGCCCCAGCGTCATCCCGTTGGTTGGGAACATTGCAGATATGCCCAGCTCCCAAGGCATATGCATATTCCGCTTACACTTGATGCTTCTAACCTCTAACTTTAGAATGGAAAACATTCTACGAATGGGGTTCAGTCTATGGTGAGAACCGTCTTTCCTCATTATTTTCTCCGTCAACTTACCCTATGTAGGACCACTTGTTATGGTCGATGTTATGGGACAGAAGATGTGCATCATCAATTCGTACGAGGTAGCCAACGACCTTCTAAACGACCGGAGCCTTATATATAGCGATCGCCCGCTATGCCAATGGTTAATGATCTGCACGTTGAGCTCACAATTTTCAGTTTATATTTGTTCTCATTCGAGTTTCTGATTTTATTCAGCATGGACTGGGTTCGCTTGATCCTACCCAAAGATTCTTTCCGTTGACTAACGTACTCTGCAAAGAAATTCAACATGGGTCTCCAGCCGTGTTCGTCGTTCGGCTTCGCTCGCTGCCATAATGCTCATTCCTTCTTAACCCCCAGACGGCCCTGCGTATAAGAAACATCGAGAGCCTTTCAGCACGGATTTAACCGTCGAGAGTCGAATGGCTACCAACCTATTCAGACGGTACGCACTCCCGTTTGAACCAAAGGCTGAATTCTTCATATTTTCTCAGCGCGAAAATACCCTTCTGCTGGAGAAACTGCTCACTCATCCTACTAAGTATGATCATCATCTGAGAATGTAAGGTCTCTGGCGCCGACTCACTTGGATTATCTTCTAAAAAGGCCATAGAACAACAGGTGCTATAATTATGATGATCGGCGTATGTCCACATCACACATTTATTCTGAATTCGTTTTAACCTTTGTCTTCAGTTAGGTTATCCAATAATGGAGAACGATGAGTTTGTCCGCATCGCCGAAGGTTTCAATTTAGGTTTCATTTCACAAATGTTCTCCATTTCTAAAGATGACACAGCTGCTCAACTGGCTATGGTATCTGCTGCCCGGCCTGGCGCATACCTCGTCGATCTTCTACCTATCCTCAAATATGTCCCAGAATGGGTTCCGGGCGCGTCCTTCCAGAAAGTGGCGCGCGAAGGCCGCGAACTGTCAGAAGAGCTTCAGAACAAACCGTTCGCATGGGCCGTGAAGCAATTCGAGGAGGGGAATGCACTGCCGAGTTTCTTAAGGATCTCATGGAGAACAAAGAGATCGCCAGCGACGACCCGGCAGAGGCGCAGCATATTATCAAGTGTGCAACGGCAGTCATGTATGCGAGTAAGCTTCTGCTGTAATGTTGCAACAAGAGTGTGAGCTGAGCGTTTGTAGCGGGAGCAGACACCATTTTGGCGTCGGCATTAACTTTTATCCTAGCAATGCTGCATGCCCCTCATGTCCAAAAGGTTCGAAGATGTTGATTGCTTCGCGAGTTATAATCGTTCAAAATTTCTCCTCATTAGATTGCACAGGAGGAGCTAGATCGTGTCGTAGGTACAGACAGACTACCTACATATGCCGACCAGGAGGCATTGCCGTATATCAACGCTATCGTTAAAGAGTCACTTCGATGGGAATTAGTAATTCCTTTGGGCGTCCCTCATCGTGCTATGCAGGACGACGTGGATAATTTTTGTTTCCAAATTCCTTTCGCTCTCACTAATAATGTTTCTCCCAGGTCTATAACGGATTCTTCATCCCGGAGGGGACCGTCATTATTGCTAACCAATGGGGGATCGTAGGTTGCCCTTTGAGTTTACTTTCACTGCTTTTTTCAACATGCATTGTAGTCGCACGATGAGCAAGTATTTTCGGACCCCTTCGCCTTCAAACCCGAGCGTTTTCTGGACAAAAATTCACCGCTTCCGGATCCCAGCACTATCGCTTTCGGCTGGGGCAGGAGGTAAACCTGCCGCAATCGCCGTTAACTTGAATCTTACATAAACCATTCAATATAGAATCTGCCCGGGTCGATTCCTCGCCGAAAATTCGCTGTGGCTGCACGTCGCCACGATCCTCGCGTGCTTTAATATCAACCCAGCCGTAGGGAACGATGGGAAGCCAATTATCCCACCGAGAGAGTACACGTCTGGGATGGTAACTATTTCTGGTTCGATTTCCGTGGTTCAACTGCTAATGCGGTCTTCATCTTAGGCGAGTCGTCCAGTGCCATTCCCATGCAACATCACTCCCAGAAACGAGGCCGCGGTCGAACTTATCAAGCACAGCGTCGCATCCCTACCGGAGTCTTACTAGGCAGAATTTAATCGTTTGCTTTCGAGCATAAGTATACGTCGTTCAATTTTACTCGCAGTCACCCTGTTTGTGAACATTTTACGTTGATGTATTTCATGGTGTCTACGTTACAAATGTCAATGATGCCACTGCTGACTCGCGCACAGAATGAAAGGTCAAATCGCCCAAGTAGCAGGCGGGTTCCATTCAGGCGTGTCCGTAGCGGCGGCGCCCCGCGTCCGGTGAATCCACGGGAGAGAGTAGTTGTTGGAGCGGACGGCGCTGTGGGAGGCGTCGGGACTGGGGGCGCCGTGGGAGGCATCGGTCTCGAAACCAATGATGGAGCGCGCGACAGTACACTATACAGTGAGCTCGGTGGCCGACTGAGCTCCGTCATAGATGGGCCCGGAGAATTGGGACTTTCAATCACCGGCGCCAGTGTAGTCAAAAGACCTCGCGAAGCCATCGAGGGACGGCCGCGTCGGAGACGCCTCATGAAGCCTTTGGCGCCGATGGGGCCGGGCTGGTGGGGCTGCTGCGGTGTCGGGAAAGGTGGCTCCGCAGCAGATGGCGTATAAAACTCGGGGGACAATGGGGATGTGGTGTTGGACGCGACTAGCCCAGGAGGAGGTAAGGGAGGAGCCGCGCCCCAGGTGTCGGTATCGTAGTGGGCATCGGATTCCAACCCGCCGACAGGGAGTTCCCCGATCTCCCGGTCCGCCACCGATGGAATATCCAACGACTGGGAGGACAAAGGACGCTGGAAAGTGGGGCTTTGCCTACGCGAACGCCTCGCAACGGGAGAATATGCGTCGGGACTGTATATGTCGCCAGGCCGTCATCTCCCTGCAGTAAAGGCGGCGATATCCAGAGCCCTGAGATTTTCCGCTTCTGTTGTCTTTTGAAACGCCGACATGCGAAGCACGTCAGCAGGACGCCCAGAACGAGGGCGACCATGGCTCCGAAGGCTACTGCGACGATGGCGGAGTGTTGTGCGCAAATCTGACAACCAGATTGGCTCCCGCTTGCAACGACGAAAATAGCGACTCACGTTCTGGAAAGAGAAGAACTTGAAGAGTTCGACGTGGCGAAAGTAGGTGTTGAGGCGCTAGTTCCGGTTGTCGTCACACTGTCCACCGGCCAGAATGCGCTGAGAGATATTGTGCCTGAAGGGTCTTGGACAGCACCAGAGCCTCCGGGAGTACCAGCTGCAGCTGATGACAGTGAGGTTGGCGCCGACCCTGTTGACTGTGTTCCAGACGTTGATTGTGTTCCAGACCCGGAAGGATCGGTGTTCGTTACAGCGGACCCGGAAGGATCGGCGGTTCTGGCAAAGTGGGTGAGGTTCGGACTAACTGGAGTGCATCAAACTTACGGGAAAGGCGACGCGGAAAAAAGAGTGCGGGGTAGGAAATTGCGGAGGATACAGTTTGAGGGAGAACGTCGTGGAACTAACTGACGAGGTTATTGTTGAGCTTGCGGGTGATGAAGGGGAATCGGGCGTCGAGACCGGAGAGTCAACAATAGGTGACGTCGCGGCCGCGGACGGCCCATCGCTCAACGGAACAGAGGGATCCGTCGGTAATGATTCAGTCGAGGTCGCTCCGTCCACCGTGCCATAAATGGGACCGCCGTAAATTGGCACTATAAGGGTCGTCGACGCCGACGCCGATGATTGAGGGGTGTTGAAGATCACTGTGAGGGTTTCCACCGACTCGGAGGAAACTTCAGTCGTTGTCGAACAGGTGCTCGTTATCGGAAAAGTGCTCGTCGGAAAAGTGCTCTGAGTTGCTGAAAAAATGCTCGTTGCTGAAAAAGTGCTCGACGGATCGGGAAAGGAGATTGTCAGTTCTTGCGTCGACGCATCTTCATAACCACTGTTCGAAGTTGAGTTGAAGAATCCTGAGATGAGCTGCAGAACTTACGTGTCGTCCCTTCGCCATGCCATGAAATCCCGAGACAGCTTCCCTCGAGGGACTGAACGCATGGAACCAGAGTGCTCGGTCTGCCGACGATTCCTCTTTGAAGCCTCAGCGAAAGCGCCAGACATTGGAATCTCTGGGATGGAGGTCCGAGTGAAGACGGAGAGCCACGCGTGAACCCCACATCCCGAAGTCTTGAAGAATAAAAGCAGTCCGGGGTAAAGACATCCGTGCTTCGTAGAACATCATGAGCCAATGTGGAGAGCATGTTGATAAGTCGATAGCACGGCCGTCGCATACACGGAGCGGAGCCGAGGATAGCACCCATCAGTTGATCAATCAACTTTGTTCAACTTACACGCGCAACACTCCGGCAATCTGGTTGAACTTGTGCGGCTGTCAACGACTCGCGGTGTTTCTTTTGGCGGATGTGGCCAAGTATGGATGTCGACTCGCGATCGCTGCGAGTGGTATTTTTCTTTTTCTGTTTGAAAAACAGTAAGTGAACTCAATTTGAACTCGCTTCTCAGAATACGAAAAGCTCAATGTTGGATCCCAGAATACACAGGCTAGGATGGTAGGAGTTTCACCCACGACAACTGTGAAGTCCCCCCGCAACTTGAATCGAGTCCTCTCCTGCTGAGAAATGATATGCCGGCCGCCCGAAATGTCGACGATTTTATTCAAGACTTCAACGCAACGCATTTCGAGAAAATTCCAAGTCTCTGTTGGGCCTTGGCTAAACATATTCGCCAATCGTTTCATATTTTGAATCTTTACCCCGGGAAACAGGTAACAGGTCTTTAAAAGCGACTGCTTCTTGCCTCGCTGTATCGTCCACCCCCCCGTTATTCAAGTTCCTTTATTCCCCGACGACGCAGTATCGAGTCAAATCATGGCTCGACGTAGATGAATGGAAACATGCACTGAATCCACAACCGGAATCCTGTCCAAGATAATCCAAGGTTAAAACTGTATTTACAAGCATAGCCCGTCCGGCGTTTGGGCGTGGTACCAAGCTACAACTTGGTATGTTCCGAAAGGGACCGCGCCAAGATAATATATTATCCTGAGTCTTATCCAAAGGTCATGGTACGTTACCATTTCTTGAACAGCAACCAAGATGAGACCCAATTTCGCGGTATAGAAATCCGCGAAACGTGGAAGCCAGAAAGACCCGGCGAGCGATGCCATCCTCACTCTCGTGGGTGCCGAAAAAGTCGGTGAATCGAACGAGTCGCCGTCAACAGTGATTGACTTCTTCGCTTCTTCTTTCGTCTGCTGTGCCTATTGTATCTCAGAACGATCTCATCCCCCCCCCGCACTCAACCTTGCGCACGTCCACGGTCTTTTGTTTTCGTGCTTCGTCGGACAGGTTTAGGTGGTCATCATTTGTTAATCTGTAAAACTCGTCGCCTTCACTGCCGCTTGCCACGAATCCGCAGACGTCTCAAGTAGGATGCATGGGTAATGAAGTCCCCGCTGCTCCCTGGGCAACCCGCCTCGATCGAGTTTTGGATAGCCATCCATCGGGCTGGCGTCGACCTGGGGCTGTCTCAGAACAACGAGCGCATAGTCAAGGATGTTGGCCCTGATGATGGAGTACGAGAGTGTTGTGCAATTGTGGCACATCGGCTTGGCCGAAGGACCGTCCTTGTACGTCATCCATTTGAGCACTTGTTGTCCCGAACGGCGAAGGCGGCGATGCCTCCAGCAGTGGATATAGTCGCAAGACGCATTAAAATACGCCTGTATGCGCCGAAAACTGAGAATCGGCTGTGCGATGCCGAGAGTGATGAATTGATGGGAGTGACTCGCTTAAATTTCACGAGTCCCTTTCCATTCTTCTCGTATAGACTCGTAACCACATCCTACTCTTCTCGGGATGTCCCAGGTGCGCCGCTCTCTATCTCACCCCTTCACCCGACGTTACCGTTCTTTACAGATACTCTATCGCAACGTGGCCATAAAACAAACCCCTACGGTGCGCTGAGCCCTTGCGAGGAGGCGGACTGCAACCTGATTGACGTCGCATCAGCCTTTCCCATCCGTATGGCTGACACGCGCCGACGAAAAGTTTGTCATCGACCGCGCCGACTGGAATTCGGAGCCCGTCCCCGAGAACCTGCGACTCCGGGCCCATTTCTCAGTAGTTTGGCATCTATTCTTCGGAACATACTTGCTGCTTGACCGGAAGCACGGCGTCGAGATTGCCGGCCTCATTATGCGCCTTTACTTCAACGTTTCGGGGTGCATCGTCCCGGTTGGTTGTATCCCAGAGGCCGCCGATCACGCTATCATAGCATTCACGCTTGCCGGTCCTTGCGATGCAGAGGGGAGGAAGGAGTTTTATTTTCTGGTCTATTCACAGTCGTTGGACCACACCTCCTTGTCCCGCTACAGTCCCGGGTTTTCTTCCATCGCGGACTTTCACGTTAACCGCTCGAAGATGAAGCCCATACGTGTTTACCCAGTATCAGGGGGAAAGGAAGCTCTGGTCGAGCAGTACGAGAAGCTGGAAATTGAGTGGTACTAGTCTGTAGGCGTCCGTAGTCGTTGCCGGTCGTTCTTTTTTACGTAGATAATTTGGTGGGAAATGCAAATTTTTGTTTCTCGCGCGCTATGGTCCTCAAAATTCGTATACGGTTACGTCCGTACAAAATACGGCCGTAAAAATTCGGGATTTGGAGGCTTGATTTACGGGACGGCATACGGTACGCATTCCGATACCATACACACCCGTATACGGTGACCAGAACGAGGCCTGGGGAAGGTGAGCTACTTTCAGGCCATCAAATTCGGTCATTTTTTACCTCCCTATAGCTGTTGCAAGACGTGAATTTACCGCAGCTCTCGTGGTTCGTTTGTTTTAACACATGCTGTACCGCCCCCGTAGCGTAGCCTATAAGGCAACCCCAGCAGGCCTTACGGGACGGTACGGCTTCCCATGTTGACCCGTAACCGTATACCGTATAATACGGTTACGATGCCGATCCCTAGGACATACTTTAATTCGATCATGCAAGCTAAAAAATATGTTCAGTAGCCGTAGTAGGCGCCGATCCGGTATCTGCAAGAAACATACGTGAAAACTCAGATGCAGAAGGAAATGGAGTTTGAAAGTACGGAAATCACGTAGTACAAATAGCTCGGTCCTGCGCGCGCGATGCGCCCGCGGAGGCAGTCATACAGCGCACCCAGGTCCTTGTCGGCCAGGTTTGGTCAAGTGGGTGTCGCGGCGGTAGAAGACAGGAGATGCTTTTGAGTCGGTGCACACTCCGCTGGCGACAGTCGTGATCATGATGGTGCGGAACCTTGAGGAACCCAGATTCAGAATTTTTCAGGGGCATAATGCCTGGATACGTAAGTATCTGGGATTTGTATACCGGCGAAAATTTACCTTCCCACATTCCTTCAGTGTTCACAAACCGAAAATTGAATACGCTGTTGGAGAACTTGCAAACTTTGCCAGTAGGTTCGCAAATTATTTCAGTGCGAACGAGAAGAAAGTGCTCAAGCTTCGGCCATTGTAAATAACCTGGGCTCTCTTCGCTCTCCTTCATCGATTTGAACCGTAAAATCGCAACATCTCCCTCGCTTGACTGTTCAGTATCTATACCGGAATGTTTTATTTTCGCGATCGGTTACTGCGCACAAGTTAATGAAGCGCTCTTTCAAATCAATCGGCGTGCACTCACAATTCAACCACTCGATATTTGCCACTTGCTTCAACTCTCCGCTCTCCTTTTCCTTCTTCTCTGCGGCATCTCTCGCCTTATTCTGCCAGCCATAGTAGATGCGGAGTCCAACCGCGATGATGGCAGCTACTGTTTGCGTGACGAGAAGCACGATTTTAGCTGGTATGTATTGCGGAGCGTCTTTTGGCTTGAAGAGCTGCGGGCCAATTATATTACCGACGGCAAATGCACCAGCGATCAGAGCATTTGTCGCAACCCTATTAATTTTAGCAACGACGATAATAGATAAGAAGCGTTAAATACCGTTTTGTTTGGCCCGCGACATTGGCCGTTGTGAGGCAAAATGTTAGATACAAAGTAACGGTTTCCTGCGCCAACGATAACCATGGTTTGTTCGAAAGATGTGAATGCGACTTGCCATATTAACAAGATAAATGCCAGCCAGAAGCCCCGCTCGATGGGAAGATGGAAGATACGACATCAAACCTGAGCCAATGGCGGCGACGAGGGAAAATGCCGCCAAAACTAGGGCACGATTCTCGGACTTGTGACCCAGATACGCTGAACCGAGGCAAGCTAGAAGCGAAACGGCCCCGCTAGGCATATTTAAGAGAGCACTGCGTTGAGCCGAGAAACCAAAATTGCGGATGAGCGTCGTTGAGTAGAACGATATGACACCAGAGGACATGGATGGCTATGGAAATCAATTATTAATTGGTTGCGTCGGGAACGATGACGGCCGTACGAGAATTGTCATCGAGGTGAGGAACCAAATCTGCGGATCCACTAAGAGTTCCTGGATGTGTGACATTTGAAGTGCGTATTTTTTATGCCGGTCTGGTTAACTGCAACCCGTTGGATGGCGGCGCGTTTCTCGGCTTCCGTGAGCCATGACACTTCCATCGGCGAGTCGGGCATAGACAGGAGAGCCCACACCCCAGCAGCAGCAGTCACACATCCCAAGACAACGAACATAATCCGCCATCCCGAGAGTGCTTCGTCGGTGACCTGTTGGAAACCTACACCCAGTGTCAAGAAATTTCCAGCGCTGTATAATAAATGTATACCCCACGAGATAAGACTGCCCAGCATTTGGGCGATGCCTATACCTTCCATTTGGTTATTGCATACTCCGCGATACTAGTAACGCACCTAGCCCGCAATACCATATAGCGAAGCGCCAGATGGCTTCGGATTTAGTGTACCACATGTCTAGATGATCATTGATTCACCGTTGGGCTGGAAGAGGGAATATTTACTCGTTATAAGCATCAAACACGGCTGTGTCGCCGCCTCTAAAATCCCTAGTAAGACGCGGCAGGCCAGAAGTCCATGGTAGTTCGTAACAGCTGCGGTGCATGCCGTGACAATCCCCCATAATATTATGTTGGCACCGAGCCATTTACCGGGTCGGACTTTTTGTACGATATATCCTTGAAAGACCTATATTAGAGTAATAGTTGGAAACGAGGGAGAGGCACGGGGTACCTGTTGGTAGCTCGGCAACCAGACTCGCAATATACGTAGCGCTCCCCACGTTGTTAAAGTTGTTCCCCACCAGATGGAGATCGGGGTTGAGGCCCATAACGGCGGCAACCTTGCGAAAATGATGAGCGCGACCAGAAATTTTGGGAAAGCCGTACATTTAGGTCCCTGGTGCAACCATGAACCATGATGAACATGTGTAATGGAAGTACGAGGAATTAGCTCACAATTTATCGAGGAACTGAAGGGTATAGGCAGCCAAAGCAATCGGGACGATGTGACGATCAATTTTCCGTACAAGCCGCGCGCGCTCCGTTTCCCCATCGGCAGTATCAGTTTGAGTGTCTTGATGGTGCTGTTCAAGATATACGATGGCCTTGTCGAGACTAGCAGAGCTGGTGTTGGCAGCCGCAAGCGTTGGCAGAGTAGATTTGATATCGGAGGTTTTCTCAGATGGCATCGCGTTTACGAACCGACATCACGGCCATTGTTTTTATAGTCTCTGGGTCCAAAATTAGCTGAGAATGCCGGACGTACGTTAAATTCAATTGAAGACGAAACAGTCCGTGTATGAGGTGATAGCGGTGATACTGCAGGCCAGTAGGGCTTGCGTGGCCGGCGTGAACCTATTATCTACGACCCGTACGCGTTGGGCGCGGGGGATGACAAATAATTGAAGGACTTCTACTCTTGATAACAAGTATAAACGGGATTCTGTGAGGAAATATAACCGAAACCAGCAACACCCAGAAGAACTTGTAACGCGAGAGCGGCCTGGACAGGAATCCGGTCTGTTACTTACCCTTCCTACAGGACGGATTTAAACGAGATTTGAAGGTCGCCAACTCTAGACCGAACTAGCCTTATGGGCAGCAGAATATGGTTCCAGTGAAAAAAGAACTGTGGTGGGTAGAGGAGAGCGCGTTTTGAAATCTCCCGCCATCAGTGATCTGATCAAGCGGAGATTCAACTTCGCTTTTGACCGCAAAAATTCAACTTTCCATTCCAATGTGGCGGAAAAAACACATAAGGTGTTACGCCGCTGGGTCTGAAGTGTTTAAAATAAGACATTATATTTCACGGTAACAGGTCACAGCGATGTGTCCTTAGGGATTGTTCATTCCAATTTAAACATCCTGGCCAGGTATGTTGACCCAGGTGAAGGTAGTGCTGTGCACGTTGGGCACCGCAACCTTGAGAGTTTTGGTGTTGTATTGGAAGATTTGGGCAGCTGAGCTCGGGCGTTGAGAATATTTACGACGTGTAGTAGAGCTGAGCACTCACTGTAGGAAGAGCCATTCTGGAAAAACGGATATTGCAAGACGTAGGTTGCAGGGATCTCATCCATATCATCCAAGTTCAGAATTACGGGTCCCTCCCATCTAATTATTCGACCGCCATGATTAAACAAATGGAGGGTCACACAAAATGGACTCGACTCACCCGTCGGACGTGACCTTTGCAGGAATGGCGGCACCCGTTCGGAGGAGGCCCATTCCGAACAGGTTGCTCGCGGGAAGAATCGAGTCGGAGTAGTCGAAGGTGACGTTCTGCCCATTGTGGAGGACCAGATCATCGCGAGCCTGGATGGTGGCGGCAGAGGCCACGGCGGAAAACGCCAAGGTCGCGAGGAAAGCGGCAAGAGAGGACTTGAACATCGGGTTTAAAGAGTGGAGAGGAAGTAATTGTTGTCGTGCGGAGTCTTAACTTGAAGTTGAGAAGGGGAAGTTGCAAGCACTATGAAGGGGAGTACTGGGAGATATATCGAATTGTGAAGGCTCTTTTATACTCGTAACCTCAGCCCACGGCGGTCAGTAGTATCCGATACCGTGCTTAGTAAATGTGTCACCCAACTACTTCTTGAAGCTTCTTGAGTCTGAGGATTTGCAAGGGGATTGCAACGTGATCAATAAAACATGTGCACATGCACAGGCGATTGAATTGAGGCGTTCTGACACCGTTGGAGCTCCGAGTAGTGCCGCAGTGCCTCAGAAGTAAACCGAATCAAAGCTTATCCCAAATTCTTGTCGACATCATGCCAGTGCTTCATAAGGCCGGTATATTGAATGACGATGTTGGACTCCAATGGTTCGAGTGCACTGAAGTAAACGAGACGCGGCCGACACCCGTCCAAATTTGGGTTCTTCCTTGGTTCTTCCAAATGTAGCTCTTTGATGCCATGATCCGCTTCTATGTCGTTTCAGGAAGCAAGTCGGTACAGCCTGAGTGCGTCGGTAATGCGCCGAATCCGTCGGGTAACTTGAACGCTTCACATGTCGGGAACGAAAATCCGCGCTCCCATTGCTGTCGAGTTGGCAGTGCGGAAGAAAATGCCAGATTAGCGAAAACACCGTACAGAAAGCACGGATCCCGACAGCCATCAACGGGTTGTTCGCGGGACAGCCATCATCATGCCAGTGGTACGGCAGTGCTGAGCATTTACCGCTGTTGGCTGCCGCGGACCATAGATTCGGGAATTGTATCCGTCAGGTCTGTCGGGACTTCAAGCCAGGGGATTCGTAGTCTCCCGTAGACAGACGCTACAACAATATTGGTGCTCGTGCCTCGCATGTTGTAGATTTGAGATACACAGGGGGCAAACGAGTGGGCACTTGTCATAAGGGCATGCGAGTGGCACTTGCTGCGGCATCCGACAGGCATATGCTTGGCACTTGCTGCAGCCTCGTTGTTTTCGGATCAATTCCGGCCCGATGATCCACTATAATTAGTTTGCAGTGCAAAATGCATTCGCTTTAGCTCATTTCTGGTCCAATCCCCTTTGGAAGTGAATCAAATTAAACCGACAGGTGTCTAGGTTTAATATATATACGAAATCTTTGCAGAAAAATGGATAAGTACTGGCCGAGATCGTGGCCCGAGGCCAAAAAATCCCATTCTGCTGGTGTAAAATTCGACATGCTGTAATTTGTAGCCAGCTGATTTTCATGGTTCAAATACCTTCATACTCTGAGTTGCTGAATGTTATAGTTGCTTGATATAATGCTGATGGGATGAAAGTTGCGTAGTTTGTATGCAGTGTTGTGGCGGTCCGGTTCAGTGCAGTTCAACACCCAGATTTTCTGAACCTTGAACGGGACCTCAGGTTCGGTTCAGGGAATTTGCTGAACTTTAGACTGGACCCAGGTTCTGGTCCAGTTCAGGTTCGGACCCGGTTCGAACCTGTTTTTTCTTCCCACGGACCAGATGCACTCAAAATTCTTTCTAGGTCCTCCCCAGCTTTATTATCATTCTTGTATTGCCCAGAAGGACTCAACTGAAGTCGTTGACAATGCTTAATTCCACAATTTGTTGAATTATTTCCGTCTGATGGCAGTTTGATGCCATCACAAGTCTCGAAATAATTATTTCGAGCACCTTTTCAGGCTGTTTTGAGGACTAAAAATCGGACTGAAGTGGACCCGAAGTGAGTCCATACCTCTGTGGACACAATTTGTTCGCACCAATGCTCTTTTGTCCAATTTGGGGGGTGGAAATCTGTTCGGGTTCGGCAGGTTCGAACCGGTTCGGGAAATTTTGAAAATTTCAGAACGTTGAACTGGACCTTCGGTTCGGTCCAGTGAACCTCACAGCCACTGAACCGGACTTTAGCTCCGGTCCAGGTTCGGTTCAGGTTCAGCAGCAGTTCAGAACCTGACCGCGGTAACACTATTTGTATGGATGTCTACTTCAACATCTTTGATGGTGCTCCTGTGGTTCTTTCGATCTTCATGCCTAAACTTTGCTCACCCAATTGAATCCATCCAGCTGTAAACCAAAGGTTGCATAACTATATAGCTCAGTGGTGTGCAAATTAGGCTTCAGACTCATCAAGGTGTTCGAGTCTGCTGCATCCCACAAAGGGCCAGAAAAATGAAGATGGTCAAGGCCAAGGGTTTGTCTGCTGGTGAGTGCAACTTTGAACCAGTTGCACAGGTGATACTTGCATGTTTTTTGACAGGCACATATATACTTTTGTGGAGCTCATGAAATGCTGTTTCATGTCTCACTGACTCTCGTGGCCCTAATGGAGTATTTGTGGATGTGGACGACTGAGCTATGCTTCTTACCTTGATCTGGATGGTGGTTTGGGGTGATAGGTCTCGCTTGCCCCTCTGGTTGAATCAATTTCTCTTTGAAGTCCCCAAGGGATTCGACATTATAATTTCGGTAGGCAGTTCTTTTCAGCATATTACTGAAACATTTTTATTTATTAATGCCCTCACCAGAGGCTCTTCCATTAATCGCTGATAATGCCAAACACAACCAGAATGGGTGTATCAAAAAAATATGGTGCCTTTTGGCATCACCATGTTGAGTTGTGCCCATCATGCAGGTAGGGCAGCAAGGGAAATTGGCCCTCACAAGTCTGCCTCAGACCATTAAAGATACCTTCCTGTGTGCTGTAAGCCACTTGTCAATTGAGCAAAAGCAGGAACATAATGCTAATATGCAAGGGCTGGCCCAGAAATTTGGTACAACGTTGAGCTTTCTTCAGCATGCAATGAGGGGTAGGAAGTCTTACATACAAGGTGAAATTGGCATGTTTGTTGGTCTAATTCTCCTATAATTTTCAATGTTTAACATTGGCGGTCTTACCTCCACCCCCTACTGAGACCTATATCTTCTTTCATCGCTCCACCACCCTCCATTGATCGACAATGCATCTACCCATGATAGTGTTGCCATGGTCAGGCTTTGAACCACTCCTGAACCTGTATCAAACCAAAAGCCTGGTTCAGTGAATGTGAGTTTTGCTGGACCAAACTGAAAGTCCACTTCAAGGTCCAGAAATTTTTAAAATACTCTGAACTGGTTCAAACCTGCTGAACCCGGACAGGTTTCTGCCCCCCAGACTTTTCCCAAACCGAACGAAAAACATTAATGTGAGTGCATTTTCTCCACAATTTGATGTACTGGCCTTGGCACTGTTTCAGATACATCTTTTATGATCTAAAGAACCTGAAAATAAGTGCAAAATGTTTAGAAATAGTTGTTTCAAGAATTGTGATTGCATCAAACTGCTCAAACAGACAACAGATGTGAGAATAACGCTGAGGAGTACAGAAATTCGAGTGGCTCTCGTGTGTGGGAAGAAAAAATGAGCTCGAACCGGTCGGAACCTGAACTGGACCTGAACCTGAGGTCCATTCCAAGGTCCAGAAAATTTGGCGAATCAAACCCGACATTTGGTCTGGGGTTCAACAATTTAAGCAGACAGAACCAGACCGTGGCAACACTATACCCATCACGATTCTCTGGGCATTCAATGGCAACACCACTACCTCTACTGTCTGGTTCACCTGCCGCACCATCTGCATACCCATCGCAATTCCTGCAGATCCTAACCATACCCCTTCCATCTCCGAACTCAAAGGCTTCGGTATCCAAGTCACCAATTTACCCTATCCATTTTAATTTCAAATGATGCAAGACAATACTTCGCACTCTCCCTCTGACCTTTTCTCTAGCCCACCCATACCGTTCCAACCTGTTGTCGAAACACCTTCATTTACTTCCAAGCCTCAACGAATTTCTCTCTGTTTGAGACCTAAAAGATACCTGGGGTGCGAGACGGTACAGGAATAACTCAGGACTAAAGATGGAGATGAGGCGGTGTAAGACAGTGATTCAGTTGGTGGAAGTGCTCATCAAGAGGAACATAAGTACAACAACCCATCACATCTGTCACCAGAATTCCGCGAGTACCTTCACAAGACACAAGACACCGGTGCCAGGACAATTGTCTGCTATGGATGCAGTTTTCGTTGTCGCTGATTCATTTCTTGCACTATGTACCTGTAATCTTACTTATCTCAATGAGACTTATTCTAGCGATCTAGAAATTGAGTGAAAGGTGGCCTTCGGTTGTCTCCGCACAAGCCCAGTCTGACATTTCTTTGGCAGATTTCTGGGTGCCTTTGCCAGAGGTTTCAATGATTTTTCTTATCATCTCTGCCTCTCACAGAGCCATAGCTGTTACTCCCAAAGCATTTCAATCGAAATTATTTGGCTGTGATTGCAAGCCTCCCCTACATGGACAGATCGGAGAGGTGTAAATTTCCAAACTTATGAAACTTACCTGCGCACCAGAAGGTTTATTCCTGGTACCGACTTAGGTGACAGGTCTCCCCTCGAGAATGCAAAAAACCGATCGTGTCGGAGCATCGGTCTGTGATCCGGCGTTGCTAATAGACAAAGTGCTATAGGAGTATCAAGGGCGCTGAGATAGGTGTAAGTTTCTAGCAAAGTGCATATGCTGTGCGAGTGAGGGGGTGAAGCATGAGGCCGGACTAGTGTTGCCGCGACTCGATAAGTCGAGTCGCGACTTCGAAAGTCGACTTAAAAATAGATTCGACTCGACTCGACTCGACTTGTAGGTCTAAGTCAACCTGGGTCGACTCAAGTCGACTCCAGAGCCCATTTTGGACAGCAAGGTATTTTTGTGGTCCTAGCTTCATCTGCGGCGGTTTTACAAAAAATCACAAAAACGTGACAGGTGTCACCAGAGTGTCACGCATCCAGGTCACGGTTCACCAAAATTCAAGAAATTGTTTTTTTGTGCTGTAAACGACTCAGCACACCCTCCTGGAATTTGAACCAGTAAGTCAACTTCAAGTCACTCGAGTCAACTTGTAAGTCAACCCGAGTTGCAGTGTCGACTCGGCTCGACTCGGCTCAAGTCGGCTGCGACTTTGACTTCAAAGTGACTTTGAGTTAAGTCGCGGCAACACTAGGCCGGACAAGACTTGTGAGCCAGCCTTTAAGCTTCAAATTTTTGGCTTACTAGTTCTGGAACGGTATCAGTACCAAGGTGCCAGGGATTCCCGGAGGGCCAATGTATTAATATGTGTGGCAGCCAATGTGGCTGCAAAGCGCCAGAAGATGACTCGGTCCATGTTGGTTAATTTCTTGCCTTAAATTTTTCTGGAATTCATTGTAGCCAGTATGTCCAGACAATCGAGTTTCAGGCCATGTAACATCCTCTTGGTCCAGATGAGAGCTTCATTTTCTCGGTGGGTCATTGCAATTGACCCAGACATCTGCCCGTGACTGTCCTCTTGGGAGAGTGACCTTTCACCCATGAGGACATTGATGGACTTGAAACGCGTTAGTTATAATTCAAATAAACACACCATTACTCACTCTGGAATATCCACCAAATAACTTGAGAATCGAGTCTCCAGGACTGCGAGTTGCACCGGAGAGGTTAAGGCATTCTCCAGATTTTTGAGATCTGATATCTTCAAGAATTAGTGCTTCCATCCGGGGTTTTTGACATCATTAAAGCTCGATTTTATGGGTCCTAGCAATGTTCAGCATGACCCAATCCAAATGTGCGAACACAAACCATCCAACGAAGATGGAGATTTTTACGAAGCAGCTAGAAGCTCATTGCTGCTAACTAGCCATTTTTGCGTGGCCAAATCACCGTAGGTCAGCAACAATGAATCCTGGATACATTTATTCAAGGGGCTCCACCTGCATCCTCGACCAATAGGCTGGCAGGATTACTCGGCAGAGGACTGTTTGATTGCACAGATTGCCTTTCATATGCAACTGCAGCAGGACACGCCTCGGGAGTCGTATGGTCTAAGGAAATAAATCAGAACTTCCTCCATACATTTTTCAGTACTAACCTGGCGCTTGAGTGACATGGTAAGTCCATTTGTCAGAATTCTTCATTGTTCTTAGCCTCTCAGAAAATATAATCAGTGGGTGCTGTGTCACAGGTTGAACGAAATTTCTACAAATCTGCAGCAGAGTATTGGGACTCCAGTGATGGACGACATGGAGGAGGAAACAAGGATGCCATTAAATGAGATCAAGTCTCCTTCCATCCATTCACTGGTGGAGCAATGATCTTAAATTGTGCATGCTCAATCAGCTCTGTGCTTGTCCTAACCGAATATTATCAATTGAACATTGTCTGTTGAGCGTCTTCAATAAAAGTACTGAACATATTTGATTATGGATGTATAATTCTACACTGAAGTCGAGTTCAATCGACGATCATTGAACATGTGTGTTTAGAGATAAATCAGTGTTTGATTAACCTTCTCCACCTCCTGGTCTTCTCAATGGCCCCGAAGTGAAGTTCAGAGGACCAACAGATTAATTATGGGATCAGAAAGCTTAATACGACGTGAGGAATGAGTGAAACATGAAACAAAACAGTGGAGGAAACCGGGCTGAAACTTGGCTATCATATCTAGCATGTGCCGGCATTAGCGCAATCTGGCTGTAACGTGCAATATACCAGAAGGATATAGCAAATTACGGCGGGGGAAGCATCTGCTGAGCACCTAGGAGTATTCGAGAAGCTTAATGATGGAAATCAAACCCTCAAGATGCATTCAAAAATATCGCGTTTGACAGTCATCACGCGCAAAAAATGGCTGACGGAACGGGCCCCATTGCACAGGTGCCGTCGAACCGTGGCCACGGTATGGGCGGCAGCCCTACAAAAGCGTAATTATCCTTAAGTGGCAAGGGTAGGAGCGAGGTAACCAAAGAACGTAATGGGTTCCTTTGTGGCAGGGATTAAGTAATGTTCCGGGTAACTGACAGGCAACCGCAGTGGTCACCGCGCTCCAGATATATCGAATGATTCGAATTTTACACCAGCATCATGGGATTTTTGGCCCTCAGGCCAAGATCTCTGCCAGTACTCATCCATTTTTATGCAAAGATCTCATATATATTAGGCCTAGACACCGGTCGGTTTAATTCGAGCCATTTACTAAGTGTGTTGGACCAGAATTGAGCTAAAGCGAATGCATTTGCACTGCAAAACTAATTATAGTGGATCATCGGGCCGGAATTGATCCGAAAACAACGAGGCCGCAGCAAGTGCCAAGCATATGCCTGTCGGATGCCGCAGCAAGTGCCATTCGCATGCCCTTATGATAAGTGCCCACTTGTTTGCCCCCTGTGATATATCTGGGTTCGAGATATATACATCGCTCTCGCCGCGTTAGAACACCACTCTATGTCCCAGGCAGACGTGTCAAGAACTTGAACACCGCAATCACTACTCAAAGTTAGCCAATAAACCTCCATGGTCTTCGCGCGACATGGGAGCGTGGAGCAAAACAATGAAACACTCGGAATTTCGACCAATCACCGATCACCCACGGCTCGACATGGTCCGGTTGGCGAACAAGATTGCAAGTTTTGTAATAAAATGGGCATCGTACGGCTAATTCATTCAGTATTTATACCGGAATGTTTTATTTTCTCGGTCAGTCACTGCATCTCCAAATCAGAAAAACAAATACGCGTTCTAAAATAAACGGCAGGACGTACAGTTCAACCACTCGATATTCGCGACTTCCTTCACGTCCCCCCTCTCCTGCTCCTTCTTCTCCGCAGCATCTCGCAACTTGTTTTGCCACCCATAGTATATTCGCAGGGCCAGGGCAAACATGGCCGTGGCGATTTCCGTGACGAGCAGGATGATCTTTGCGGTATGTATTGCGGAGCGTCTTTCGGTTTGAAGAGTTGCGGGCCAATTATATTACCGATTGAAAATGCGCCTGAGATGAGCGCGTTGGCGGCAACGCTGAGGTTCGCGTGAGAACAGGGATATAGGCTGAAAAGAAAAGGGGAAATGTCGACTACCCACCGCTTCGTTTGTCCGGCACGTTGGCGGTGG
>JARJLF010001801.1:0-61373 GCA_029378395.1 Mycena leptocephala
GCTTCGTACTCGAGGTAAGAGTCAAATGCATCGCTCTTCTTGGCGATAATATACAGCTTTGTTTCACGTTTCGCGTCGTCCGTGAACGAAACGTAGTATTTGCTGCCTCCAATCGTTTCAACCTGTGCAGGACCCCAGACGTCGGAAAATACGCGTTGTCCATAGCGCGTTGATCTGGTTTTGCTCTGCTTCGGGAACGGCCGCCGCACGGCTTTAGCTCTCGCACACGGCTCGCAAAATTCGGCCTTTGAGTGCATATCCAAGTCTATTCCTTCAACCAAGAGGCCTCCGATCTGCTAAGCGAGCCCACTATCAACAGCACGTGCCCGCTGGGCACCTTCCATATCAGGTTGTTGATGTCAACAAACACACACACTCGGACCACGCTACCGCCCGAGCTGCGACGCGTAGTGACGCGGCTACTGGTCTCCCCGGCGCTCGCATCGCTTGATAGGGAGTAGCTAACACATCTGCTACTCCTGGACTCTCTAGAAACTCCACCACAACTCGTATAACACAGCGGCCGTGAGCTACCACAGAATCACCGATCCTGGTGTAAATACTGTTCATAATACCTCTTCATCGCACATAAATGAATCCTGTACATCCCAATACCCCCGGAATGTCGTCTTTCGTTCTTATCCCGCCTTTGATGGGCCTCCGAGTCCACCGTCATCTCATCCGCCGGTCACCATCACCGCGGATTCATGGGCGGTTGGCAGCACAATTTCGAAGGGGCTAACTTGCCCCAAATGCTTCAAAGACTTCAAGAAAGGAGCGAGTGCAAAGTCCTTGAGAGATCATATGGCCTCAAAGGCTGCTTGCAAAGGTGCGGCTTCCAACTATGCTATAGGAAAAGTCGTGTTTATTTCTCCCGGGTGAAGGTCCTCAAAATGCAACGGTGGTACTCCCAACGTCACTCGGAACCGAGCCAATGCCTCCCAATTTGACCCTGCAACCGGAGGCGCGTCCGGAGCGTTGCGCGGGAATACCGCTTGCATGGGATGCCGCAACCTTTTGGGAAACATATCCCTTCCAAATTCATAGTCCTAGTTCAAAAAACCCTGCCAAATATAATTTAATCCTCTCAGAGCCTCCCATTGCTCCCAGAGTCCGTTCGAAGGACTGCTGTGGCACTATTTTGACGCCAAACGGCGCTTGTGCCGAGTGTTCAAATTTAAATCTTGACATTTCAATCATCAAAGAGCGGGCGAGCCGATCGGTTGAGCGTGTGCGGGACCACAGTGACCTAAACACCATGCAACTCCGAGCCAAGGTGGACACATTTAAAGATAGGCTCAATACTCTCAAACTGAAGGTATACCCTCTTTCTTTCCGTCGAATACTCGAGCTAAGCAATTCTTTAGAACCTCGACCTCGTGGATTCTGTCAACAGCACGCGCATACGGCTAAAAGAATTTGTCGATCTTATTCAGTTCATCGGTCAACATGCCCACGATATCCCCGCGCTTCATCGGCTGTTAGCGAATGCGGTGGTAAACGGCTGGAGCGCGAACAACATCCTTGAACATTGTAAACTTGCTGTGGAGAAGAAATACATTGCCCGAAATTACACGCTTTACGAAATTTACCTCGCCATCCTCATCTATGATCTCGGGGGTGCGGGGGCACTGTACGCCATGAATCATTCTATTTTTGCACTCCCTTCCCGCAACACCATTCAGCCGTATCGCTCTCAGGCTAAACTGATGCCCTCCGTCAATGGGGTACGGGTAGCCGAGATTTCCGACAACATCTCGGCCTTGTTTGGGCCGCGGGCAAGTCGCGACAAAGCTGACGCGGGTACAGCGCAACCGACCATCTACGGCCACACGTTGTCGTTTGACGAGATTGCGACAGAGCGCAAAATCGACTACATGGCGGAAACAGACGACATGGGCGGCTTGTGTCTAGAGCATCTCTCGGCGCTCGACACAGTGAAAGTCGGAAGCAATAGTCAAACGGTCGAAGCTGCCGTAGCTGCCGTGAAGGAGGGAAAAGTCCACATCTCCCACGAGACGTCGGTTGGGGCTATATCGCGCTTATCGGAAACCGGCTATGGAGCACGGCCAGTATTCATGGGGCCATCTTGCAAGACAGGGAGTTGGAAAGACTGTCTTCGGACAATGGAGATCGTGCTGGAGGTGTGGAAGCGCTCAGTGTATGGGGAACGGCTACATGGCCGCATACTCGCGGTTGCTTCGGATGGCGATGCAAAACGTCGCCTCGCTCTTTTCATGATGTGCATGCATACCGAGATAATCGAAGGCAATCCGCTATATCCATTCATATGTGACCTTCCAGGACTCAATCGGCGGGTCGGTAAAGATAATCTCACGATGGATATGGATTTTAAGCATGAAATCAAACGTATGTCGGTTTTCCCATGATCAATTGGCGTCTTTTCATGGTGCCTTCTATAGGTGGGCGAACTCTGCTCTGCTCGAAAGCAGGACTTGTTGTCAAGAATACGTGCGTCAATCGTGACCTCCTTTTTTCGTGGCTTGAGCGGCTGCCAAACCACGACTGGTCTGAGACGTCACTGCATGCCCTCTTGGATCCGGCGGATGGGCAGAATGTGTCGGGGGCAATAAAGCTGATGCTGTGTATCATTGAGCTCACAACCCTCAACAAGGACGACTTCGATCCAAACGAGGCTGTGGAGTTTGAGGCGCTTTGCCTCCTCGCCGAGGTTCTCAATGCCTGGCTGCAACCATACATTAATACAGATCTCTCCCTCTCCGAACAAATTGAGTCACTGGTCCTCTGCTCGCATCTCCTCTGTGCGCTATACAGCCAAAACGGAGGATCATTCATGTCAAACCAATTATACGCCGACATCCAAGCTTCGGTTAAAAATGCGGTTATGATGGTGCCCAAAACACGGCTCATTAACGGAGAGCTCAAAGTCTTCATCTGCCTCCTTGGAGACGATGTTCTTGAAGCCCTCTTTGGGCGTTCACGAATGATTGGTGGGCACTCGCCTAATTGTAGTGTTGCCGAGCTTCGCGACCGCTTCATGTCGGCAATGAATCTTGACTGGATTTACGAGCAGTATCCAGAGTTTGAGAGACAGCCGCGGCGCTTGAATATGTCTCGTATGCGCCACGTTGACCATCTTCGACCACGGCACTTTAAACGGGAGCTCCGTGCGAACAGCTGTGATCTCCCAACGGTGTGGAAAGCAGCAGTACGGAAAGCCGAAGGAATCCTCGCGAAATATGGCGTGCGGATGGCAGTTTCATTTGCTGTTCTTTTCAAGCGACCTGAAACCGACCTACTGCGCCCCTTCGGAAAGAAATATCCAGCCCTCTCGAGCAAGGTTGACCGCTCAATAGTGAATTCCTCGAGCGCAGCCACCACGGACTCGGACTCGGCATTTGATCCCGAGCCTTTTAATCCTTGCAACCTGATTCCGACCGCCGAGTTTGACAGCATGTTTGCTGAGATTGAATCCCCGAACACTGTCCCCTGCCACTCGCTCTTTGCTGACATCAACGACAACGGTCGGCAGGCTCACAAGAAGACAATTGTGCGAACTTTCTTTGAAATGACGCATGATATTCACACCAGCCATGATCGTCTGCAACGTGTACGGTGCTTTACTATTGGTGGGAAATCCTGGGCCCGAGAGAACGGAGAAGGAAACCAAACACTATCTGCGTCAACCCACTTTCAGCTCGGAAACCTATTCACGACGCTCATCTGTCATAATAATACCCATCTCGCGTTGGCGATTGCCAAGTGTACTATGATCAAGAAGGGCCCGCCAGGTTCCAAAGCCGCATCCATTTCTGCCGTTCCCCGTGCAGAACTTAACTTACCAGAATCTGTCTACACAATTTCTGGCCAGGCTCTTTCGGTGGTCCCGGTGGGTCAAGACAAAGACAGTCCGGGCTTCGCATGGGATGGAGACTTCGTTTCATTCTCCTTGAAGAAAAAAGGTCAGAGTAATGGCGAGGAGGTATCACGTATACGCAATCTGCAGTTTGCAGTCCCGAGCCGCCTGATTGATACCACTATTCATGAGCGGGCGTGCGAAGTGCTGGCTGTTGATTCCGAACTTCCTTGTGATCGGGACAAGACATGGTCCTTTGCCCATGATGATCTCTCAACAGCCTGGTCCTGTCTCTGGGATAGATTGGTCGCAGATAAAACCCTCCACAATAAATTCCCAGTATTCACAGGCATCTCGGATGGAGTCTTCCCCTATACTACTTTGCCTGCCTCAGGTAATTATCCACCCCGCTTGCTCATCCTCATCACAGTTAATATGTCCTAGATACACCGGCTGTCATTTATTCCAAGCCAATTGCCGGCACTGCTGTCGAACAAACACACTTCAACCGGAACACCTGTCGTGTTTGTGATATCCCTGTCAAAGACACCAACCGTCAGGCCCATGTCGGCGAGCATATCTTAAAATCCATTTGTCAGGTTCAAGATCCCTCGGTCAAGTCACCGGTGCGTAGAAATGCATAACGAGAGAGCGCTGAATACTAAATGTGAACAACAGGTCTCAAAGGAATATCCATGCGGCACATGTGCCGGTCCTACAGTTAATGGCGGCTGCAAGACCGGAGTCAAGAGTGGTAAACTTGAGTCCGACTGCCCATTAACATATCCTTTCATGATTTCGGCGGCTGGGCAGTTCCGGGCCACGCGCCCGTGCACAAATATCCCAATCAAGTGCCCCCTCGACTGCGACCAGTTTCATTGGAAGTATAACTTCCAGCAGCATCTCCAGGAGAGGCACCCTCAATGGAGAGAAATCCTATCCCCGAGTTTTCTTTCCACCATCCAAGTCAGCCCCGCCGAGCAAGAGGCTCTTGGAATTCCCCGAGATCATGTCCGGGATTTACCACCATCCAATCCTCCTGCTCCTCGTTCGCCCCCTCGCAGTCATGGCCACAAACGTCCTGCGTCGAGCCCTCCGAGCTCACCTAGCCGTGGGAGTAACAAAGAAAACGAAGGGATGGCTGCACCGAACTCTGACATCGAACCGCGCATCATACGCGCGGCGAAGATTAGAAAGCTTGTTTATTGATTATTATGAACTTTGAGTTGCCAGAGATATTCCCTCACATACTCAGACATGTCTAAAGTGTACCTAAATATTTTCGGAATTTCCTGCTGCATACACGGTGCATAGGATTGAAATTGGAATCAAACAGCGGCCAGACGTCCAAAAGGAGCCGTAGCCCGATATGGAAGGTGCCCAGCGGGCACGTGCTGTTGATAGTGGGCTCGCTTAGCAGATCGGAGGCCTCTTGCCTTCAACCATCCCTAGCCTAACAATATCCCGAGCGGCTGCCGGCGATATGTGACCTAAGCAACGATGAAGCTTGGAGAGCGTTAACTTGGTTCTTGTTGCGTGCGCTGTCTCGACAGCCTTCGCAGATCCCAAAGCTTCCACAGCTTTATCGGGATTTCCTCCGGACGGGATCGGCGATGCAACCTTCCCTTTGTTTTCACCGGACGTAAACCTGGCTTTATTTCCTCCGGACGCGTTCGCCTCCACGGCCATCGCTTTGCTTTCACCGGCTGGGGTAGCCTTCCCAGGTAATCCTCCGGACGGGTTCACTTCCACAGTCTTCCCTTTGTTTTCACCGGACGTGTTGGCGCATTCGGCCACTGCTGAATTTCGCGACGGAATTTTGTATAGTCCGCCCGACATTGGAATCTTGCCAATGATACCCAGACGTGGGCATTTAACGGTACAGCTCCCGCTTCCTATCGTGAGGCTATAACCTGCACGATCGAGTCGACTGGCCGAGATGAGAGTGAACGCCATTGCTGGCGCGTGAAGTGCGTCCCGCAAAGTGGCTGTGGTTGAATTCCTCCCATTCGGCAGTTCAGTTTGGACATCTCCCCTGCCTATCGCCTCGAATGTACGTCCGTCCGCTGCATAAATTGGGATCGGTTTAATTGGCGTATAGGTCTTGAATCTGGCTCGGTCTGGGCAGAAATGCGAAGTCGCAGCGGAGTCGATCATTTGATCTCCGCTCGAGTTGTTGACTGCAAGTGCATTCCCAGAGATGAGGAACGCGACGTTGTGGTCAGTCACAAGGTGAGCATGATGCTGAGCTCTCCCATTTCCTCTCTGCCTGGGTCCCTGTCCTTCCTTCCCTCCGCCCGGTTTCCAGCATTGCGATTTAATGTGGCCATTAAAGCCATAGTTGTAGCATTCTACAGCTCTGTTCCGTTCTCCATGAGACCTGGCGCCCAGACCTCTGGATCCATCCCATTTCTTCTTCGACCCTGGCTCTCTGGCTCTGGCTCCCGAATAGTAGGCGGAATTATTCTCTTGGTGCAATTGCTGGTTCCCATTATGAAGGTTGCGGTGTTCCGCTTCCTCCGTAAGATGGCTGATGAGTATCCCAGGTGATAGCTCAACCTTGGCGATACGGGAAGTGGTGATGATGGTGGACAGAACCGATCGGTAAGATTCTGGCATCGAGCCTTGGATTATTGCTACAAAGTCGGGGTCCTCGACTTTGGCTCCGAGCGAGGCTAGTTCCTCTCGCGCAGTACGCATCGCTGTAAGATGGGCGATAACATCGTCCCTTTCTTCACAGTGCATGCCTTGGAGACGTCGACGGCGGTCTGCTACAACCAACTCGCTCTTCGACTCATACTCGCTGCACACCAGCTTCCAAACTTGGACAGCGGTCGGCGATTCCAGCTCTTCGATAAGCAACAGAATCCGATCATTGACTGTGCTCACGATCTGCTGTATAACCTGCGCCTCCTTCTGAGCGTAAGCGTCCAACTCCTTCTCATTCTCCTCTATCTGTTTCGCAGTCGCTTCCGTGGCCCGATCTTGTAACAAAAGTGGGCTCCCCGGGGTGTTCAGATCCTTGGGCAAGAATTCGTACGGCCTGCGCGCAGTTCCCTCTAAGTGTCGGAAGAGATTACGCGCCTTGATCGCATGAATAGTACGGCCTTTATAAGCTAGCCAATTGGCTCCATTGTCCTGGAGCTTGGTGACCTGATAAAAATTATAAGCACTGCCAGAGGTAGACATGGATAGGTAGTCGACGTCAGGGCCGGGGCCCATAACCTGTTGAGATAAAATGGGTCTATGGGTGGTGCGCAGAGGGGCAGGAGGCGCCCTTTGAGAACGATGTAATTGGGGAAGATCGAACTGATTTATTCGTCAAGAGTCCAGCTACTTATATACTACAAGATGTGTCATATGTATTGCATAAACCATAAAGTCCGTTCGCCATATTGAGATAGTCCGTTCGCATAATGTGGGAGTCCGTTTCCCATTCTAAGATGTCCGCTCGTCTAAGCGCGTTCCGCTCTCAACCTCCTAACCATATTCGGATCCGCTCTGCACAGCATTTGCACAGCGTCCGCTCGGGTACGCATGGTTGCGTTCCCGCTCCCGCTCTGTGACCATGCGGTACTGATCCGACTTCGTTCGGGTCCGCATGCTTCTATTCCCGCTCCCGCTCCATTGCCATGTGGTACTCGTCCGACTCCGTTCGGGCTTCGTACCGCTTGCCAAATCACAACAGCAAACCTATGATTAAAATTGCGGGAAAATCTATGCCTTTATTTCGATCTATTGTTACTCGACACTTCCACCAATCAATGTTATATAAGCTCTAACAAGTACGATTCTTCTTTAGTACTGCGGTAATAGTATTCATCTACTTTTCCTTGACGTTGGGTTGTCTTCGGCACATTCCCGAATCTGTTTCAAACGATACAAGTACACCTGCTCGGTGAACCACGAATAGATGTTGAATCACTGTCACACTGAAGAGTGAACACTGTGAGAAAACAGCCTCATGCGGTGTTTATTTATTTTATTTTTATTTTTGGTGGTACGTTGGCCAGTAGCAACTAACAATAGGTTAGCCCATCTGGTTTGTAAAGTTTGAAAGTATAAGTTTCAGGGGGAGTGGTTTCCACCAACCAGAGAAATGTGTTATGCACGCCCGAGGACAGTGTGGGACTGTCATGCTACCCGATTCCGCGACTGTTTTGTCGCCGGGTTTGGGTTTGAGGGAATGCACGCTTACCCACTAAAACTCTGGGCTCCCAGAGCCAATTGGCTGGTAAGCTATTTTCTTCATCCAGTGATAAGCCGTGAAATGGAACACCATTGAAATGTCACTAATTTTGTGATTTCATAACATGGTTTACATGGAACGCACATCTCAGGATTAACATGAGTCCTGAATGGTTAATCAAGGCATTACCCACCACGGACCATTTCGAGTCTATCCGAGATCCACTTGCCAGAAACCACACATACTGGTTTAAGGGTTCGCAACAACGGATATCATGTTTAATTTACTGGATTAACATGACTGTGGGGCCTACGAATATAAGGGAGCTTTAATATCCACTCTGGGAATTAAGTGTCCAATGGGCATAGGCAGAATTGTGGATTAACTCACCTTGTTGTGGTTGATTTGTCTAATTCTGGCAGCGCGCGCGATCACATGATATCTACATGGCCTAGAGCTGAAGTCTGGAGCTGGCGATCACCAAACTGATCATTGTTGCTATCCTAATTTGGGTTCCAACTCTGGGTAGGATTGGTGAGAGCATATCTCAACAACCACTTGGCGGATTAGGGAGTTTAGGGTCTCTACGAAGAGCTGGGATTCAACGCTTCCTAAATCTGAAGGTCCTGGTTGGGGACATTACTAGTTGACTTGATAATTTAATCGCACCCGGACTTGGTTGAGATTAATAAGTCAAGGCAACACATCTGAAACAAGGAGTTAAATAGCGAAGATCCTATTGAATTACTGGTCATGTGTAGATCGGATTAGTAACTCAAGTGTAATCACATGTAGTGTAATAGTACAGTATATAAGGGGCGATGTTTTGTATGTACAGTACTGGATCTTTGCCCTAGCTAGGACAGGTCGCAACTTAGTGTTTAGCTCGTTTTAAGGCCTTGGTTCCTACGGGAACCAATGCCTTAGCTAGAGCGACATTGAGTTGGGGACTCGTCCGTTTTAAAGGCATAGATCCAGGCTTGTCACTCAATGTTCACCTTGGTGCAATGTAGCAAGTTATAAAATCTGCCTGTGGTTTAACCACTGTCTGAATTGGGATTGTTGGATTTATGGAAATGTTGGATTAAGGGATTGTCGGAATTATGGTCTTGTCAGAGTTTCTGGATATTGCCCAGTACAGTGTTTTGTGCGCCTTGGACCTATGCAGTCCTTGGGTACTTAACTCCAGAGTATGCCTTGGACCAGTGTCGTTCAAGGGTACGAAGCTGTGGAAGCTTTAAATCCAAACCTTTAGCGCGAAGAGAGCACTTCTTGGTTTAAGCCAAAGAGTCTCAATTCCACTAAATCCTAGCATGCTCTCTGAGGATCTCCTTGTTCAAGAGGATCTTAAGAGTAGTAGCAACCCAGCCTTGAGTATCTGTGTTCCCTGGACCTTTTTAAAGCGTCCAAAAGACCCTTACTCGTCGGTACAAGTCTATACTTTGAACCAGGAAGAAAGGTTGTAGAGTTTGGTTAGTAGTTGTGGTTTAGTGTTATATTCCTTCGGGGATTAAGCACTGAGCTGCATTCTGCTCGGATTCTAGAGCACGAGTATTTCAGTAGTAGACACCGAGCGACCCATTCACCAGTGTGCTGGACCATGTCTTGAGGACGAGTTGGGGGGCCAGTGCAGGGCGCTTCCCCTTGATGGGCCTGTTTGCCAAGAATTTGTCCACCTGCAGCCTTTGGTTTATCGCTAACTTCCACTTGTTTGCGATCATCTTCTGTTGCTGGCTCGCCGTCTCGCAAAATAACGTGCTCGTTCCGCAATTTCCAGGCAAGATAAGCGGATTCGGACATCAACCCTAATAACCCTAGATATCGGGACCTAGTTTGCTAACAGTACATCCTACTACATCTATTGAGGCCTGTGGATCTTTATTTGGGCCCTAAATGCCCTGTCATTTGCAGAGTACACCATTTGCTCCGCACTCGATCCCGGCCATTCTCCTTGGCTGGCAATCCTCATCGTCCTCCATCCCTGCCATTTCCGACTGATCTTCGGCCAGGCTGCAACGCCGCAGCTGCCGCCTCGGAGCCAAGCCTGCTGCAACACGACGTCTGTCAGTCTGGGCTAAATACTTGAGACGCATTTTTGCTTTCAAGGTCACCGTTTGAGAGGGCGAAGTGTCACAGTTTGTGATAAAAAAAATTTTGGCATCAGCTGTTCACTGATGGCCGCTATACTACCGAGATACATCGTTTGGAGGAGCCCAGTCAGGCCGTGTTCAGTCTCAATGTGAGGTCCCATGTCAGTTTGGTGGAATCGGAAGGTCAATATTTTCCTCATGCCAGAAATTCAGGCGCGCTCTTTCTGCACTTCCTCTACTTATCTTGGTTGATCTTTCTGATTCAACCTGGGTTCTATTTTGCTGACTTTTATTACAGACAGTTAAAAGACACTACAAATTCCCTTTTCTCCAAATGATAGACAATAAAAGAGTTTAAAGCAACGCTCTGGTATTGCGCTGGTCAGATCCGAACTCAGGTTACAGCAACACATTATTCAATCCCATCCAAGGATTGATTGGGACACGCGGAGTCGAAGGAGGACAAGTAGTCGAAATGACTAGTCCACGTGTGAGGAAGTTTTTCACGTCCCTCGCAGACACCAGCGACGTGTCATATTGGTATTCAACATCATCAAGACACTTAAAATGACCACCGTGATCAAGCCGCTGGCACGCAAAATTCAACAGATCCGCCTTCGCATTGGTCAAGTTGAGCTGGCAAAACCGAGCAAGCTTGAGTTCCTGGAGTACGGGGCAAATCGGCGGCGTGGTAGAGTTGAAGAGAACAATGAGCTGCCTGATTGTTGCTCCGGCATGTAACGGACAGGAATTACTGTCTAAGACGACGAGCTTTTGTAGGGAAGGTAGGGCAAGGAGATTGTTGGAAAGGAGCCATAGCACTAAGATTTAGTCTAATGTACATGGACCTAGCCATAGGAAGTGTTGTCTAAATCCACGGCACCAGCCATCTGGTTGGCTAAAGTATCCCTCTTTAAAATACAGGCAAAATGAATGCCTGTAGGGGGAATCAAACCCTCAACCTCCAGAGACTGGACACTATTGGCACTGAGTCATCTAGACCATATAGCTGATATACTTTTATTTTCATTCCCAGCTAGGGTAAGGCTAGCCTTACACTACCTGGGACTGCTTATACCCACACCTAGGGCAGGCAAGCTGCCCTAGGTCTTCGAAAATATATTACACTGCTTATTCTCTTCTTTTTGGAACTGCCTGCAGTCCTAACCGACCCTAACTAAAAACCCTAACCAACCTAACCAACCCCAACCAATCCTAACCAAAACCCTAGCCGACCAAAATTCATATACCTTGGGACCCTGACACCTAACCCCCAACTCTAACTCCAACCACTAACCCCAACATTAACCTATGGCCCTATGCGGGCCATAATAGGTGAACAGACATGATAATTATGTAATTGAAATGTCAGAGCTTATTCCCATTACTTTCACTAGATATTAATTCCAGTTTGGCTCAGCTGTATATGGTGTTGCTTTTGTTACGATAATGTGAGCAGTACCATTGCCTTTTAGGTTCGATTCCCACCGCTGCCTTTTATTATTTTAATGTGCCAAGAGTCTAAAGTCTTTGAACCTAGCCATCCATGGCTAGAGTCGTGGATTTAGACAACATTTCCTTTGGCTAGCTCCATGCCACTACACTAAATCCTATAACTAGGGGTGTTGGAAAGGGACTTGTGTGTAAGAACCGTTAGGTCAATGCTGAGGTCTTCTATTAGTGGGGACCGCGTCGCTAGATCGCCGAGGTAGGGAGGATTGTGGCAGAACTGTCAATACATGGCAATTGCAAGTGATGGAGTTGGGGCATGACGAGGTGTTGGAGTAGATAAAGGATAAATACCAGCCTGACTGGGCGGCCACAGCGACAGACGACAAATTTTTGTAGTTCAGGGAGCGAAACGGTCGCCTTGAGTCGTGGATGACGGTCTCCTTGGAAGTTGATGAGATCCGTTTTGAAATGTATGAGACGAGGGCATCGTGCCAAGATGCCGATGATGACAGTCGGGGAAAGGCCTTGCAAATTAGAACTTTGTTCGTCAATCGTGTCGGATGGGGCGTAATTGGTATTCAGATGCTGGGCAAATGGCGAGTCCATCCTGCTGCGAGTGGGGGTAGTTTGTGGCAGGATGCAAGCCCTATACTTAAGCTATGCAGGACGTCGTTCCTGATCAAGCTGATCTGTTCTTCAATCCGTCTTCTGATGATTGTCAAAAGAAATCCGACAGCTAGCCAGTGGACGAGTTCGTTTGTGAGTTTACTTTCATTCCCGCTGCTCATCCCTCCCCAAGCTTTTAGGCATCACGCTGGGGTTAACTGCAGTGATTGAGGCCACCTTTCGTACAAGAAGTGGGTATCTTCCCCTCAATAAATCATCAGATGAAAGTCGTCGGGGCAAATGAAAACACCAGGAATCACCTTGGATTTCTGGACTGGGCTAGCGAGGACGAAACTGAACCCTAATATCCTCACAGCTTACGATTTTAATTACGTCAAGACACTGACTGAGTATCAAGAATTAGCACCGCAGTCCCGTAATTGATAATCAGCTTTTGTTTCGTCCGATTTTCTTTCGTTTCCGCGAAGATATCTGGTCCAAAGAGACGTTCAGTACCAGATTTCATACCCGAGTCTCTGATTCAATCTCGCCGATCATTCCTTTCTACCCGCTTTTGGCCAGGGGACGACCAAAATCAAGAGCCGCGGAAGTACTGTAATAAGACAGAACTGAGACACAGTCTCATACTAGGAAGCGCCACACAACGTAGAAGCGTAACACTAGGAATTACGTATCTTTGAGGCTTCCGACCAGGTCCCAAATTTATAGGAGTATAGTAGGCTATCATATAATCCTGCCCACAAAAGGATTTGTGCGAAGAGCTCCTGTGAAGCCCTCAAAATTGCGCTGTTTGTGGCTGCATTTCACAGCCTCGAATCTTGACTTACCAGACTTTTCCTTTTTTCTGTGTTCACAGTACTGGCTGGCATTTGACAATTCCGTTGAATTGGGGGTTTTCAACGTCCCTGATTACAGATATGTAGGTTGAACTACCAAAAAGCATACCCCCAGAACTACAATCCGAAGTGTTGCGCTTCTACGTTATTTGGGCATATTTGAGGTGTCAGAAAGACTTGCCTTGTTTTCAAGAACTACTCAATGTTGCTCCCAAAAGTGAATTGTGCTGTGGAATAGATATCAATTCGATCTAAATTACAATTTGGACCGAGTGATTTGCGCGAGATTTGGCTCACATATTCATGAAACAGCCTGATCGTTGCGCTTCCTAGTTTGAGACTGTATACACCATAGAAGAGGCTTTCAAGTACCACAGCAGCAAGATTCGCGTTGAGTAGTGTAATGGACATGGTTGAAGGAAGAGGTGGCAGGAAATCCGTCAGATTGTCGGGTTCGGCTTCAACCTCGTACTGATAAGACTGAAACACTCACTGCGTTCAGACCCCCTGTAGGCACACCCTTGCCTACGTTCGTCTACGTTCGTCTACATGGGTCAAAATGCGTCGATCGCCGTAGGCAAGGGGACGTCGGCACAGCCTTGCCTACGTTCGCCTACGTTGGTCTACGTCGGCCTACATCACGTAGACATACTTTGCCTAAGTGTGTCCACAGCCGTAGACACATCTTGGTCCCCACTCATCATAACTCCAACTTTGATATACCACATGGGTCTACATCCCACTATGTTCGTCTACATTGGTCTACTGCAGTAAACCAATGTAGGCATACGTGGACCAATGTAGACTCATGTACACCAACAGTGTCTACATGCTGTAGGCATAAGTAGGCAAACAACTTTGTCTACGTATTGTCTACCCCGGTAGACACAGGGTGTGCCTACAGGGGGTCTGAACGCAGTGACTGACAGTAATAATCCTGCGGTCTGCGCAAGCAAGCTGTCGGTCCATAGTTGAGAACGGAAGACCGGGAATTTGATTACAAGGGGTCGTTTGAGGAGCGTCACCACGCCCAGTCAAGACACAAGGGAGGACGCGGGCTCAGCATCGCTGAAGGAGATTTCGCTCGCGGGGACGGAGGTGCATGTTTGGCCTCCGGTTAAGGAGAAGACGACGGCGTGCGTGCGCCAGAGAGAGTGGGTGCGGCGGCCCTGTTGGCAGTCGATGTGGAACGGATCAAATATTCGGCGATAACAGGTACATGGCTGCGATTGCGCCAGTGGATGGGAGCAGCGGACAAGGAACGTGGGAGGAGAGAGAAAGGAATGTGCCTGGACCCACAAGAGAGCATCATCGCTGTCATGCCAGGCACCGCGTTGCGAGCCCCGAGGATAGTTTAACGCCTACTGTAGTATTTCGTTCAATTCTCCGGGCTGTGACTCGTGACAGCAATTCGAACTTGGGATTTCGAAAATGGGCTGGCGCAGCCGTGACACCCAGAAATTTGATAATCCAATCAGTATATCATCGGATACTGAAGGAAGCTCGCCTCACCGGCAACTGGGGAGGTACCGATGACTCCTGACGGAAGTTGTAACAGGAAAACGGGGATATAGTGTACGGACAAGCTTTTAATGGTCCTTTCGCCTCAACGCCCATTGAACCCGACTGCACTAAAATCATAATATCAAAGGTGGAATTCGATGGGGAACGCAAAGCAAACTTTGACTTGAATAAATGTTCATACACACTTGCGGTAGCTGACCGGGGAAAGAGGATACTTGAAGCCGGGCAGAAAATGGAGAGAAGGTCACTTTATTGCTCACCTGTGCTCCTGTCAAACACGACAAACGGGGCTCTGGAATTCAGGACCGGGGAGGAGACGATGGGCGTAAAGAAGAAGCCAAGCGATCAGGAGGAGCTGTCTTCCGGGCGAATCCGAGGTTATCAATGGAAACTGGGCTGCCTGTGTCGGTGACTTTGAGCAGAAGGTGACAAATGAGGTAAGTTCGCTTCGGAAGGACAGATAGTTGCAATCTAATTCGAGGCATCTGCTGAATATATAAGGTATAAAGACGCTTAGAGCTGGAGTGCACAAGCCTCCAGCGATCACGGATGCGGTAGCGCGTCGGGGGCGGGCCGTGGGAGACGTGGTCATGGCGCGCACAGTCCAAAAAGAGAGTGCAGAGTCAAATTACGAGAGCTGACGGGAGGCCAGGAGCCATCCTGCGCAAGGCTGAGAAGTTCCTGCAAGAGTACAACCGGAGCCAGATCCACGCGGGGCTTTAAAATTGAATGAATGTATATAGATTCCCTGCGGTATTTCGCTCGACTCGTTTCGGTCGCATTCCACCGGCGTAGAAGGGGTAACGGTGATGATGTGGGAGCGGCGGGAGGGGCTCGAGAGGAGGAGAAGAAGTAGAGTGGGGGATCACGCATCATGGGCTTATTTAAGGGCGAGAATCGGCGCAAGGGGAAGGGTACCAGTAGCACAGCATGGGACGAGGACGAGGATGAATGCAGAATGAGCGCTCGCAGCGGGGGAAGAGGGAGGGCTAGCGCAAGGGGGCGTTGTTGTGGCGTCGGCGGAGGTATAGTAGGATGGACGGCGGAGGAGTACGAGCGCTGATCAGAGTGGTGGATACATCTGCGGTAGTGGAGGGATGGGTCAAGCGGAGGGACAGGGAGATAGTGAGGGAGAAGTGTTAATGATGTGGAGAGTGCACACGGGGCACGAGGCAACGGGGCGAGGAAGAGGCAGGAGGAGTTACGGGCGAGCACAGGTGGACCCGATGTAAAGTGCATCAGCCAAGGAGGAAGGAAGCCATGTTGAGGCCAAGTAGGATCCGATGGACGACGCGCAAACGTCGAGGGAGGGAGACTCGCAAGTACAAGACGAATGCGCGGGCAGATGCGCAGTGGATGGCCATGACCACGGGCAGAAGTGGTTTGATTGGCAGGGAGCAGGCGATCGACACTTGAGGACAAAACTAAGCTGTAGCACAAGGTCAGACGGTGGGACAGACACGCACCACATGCAAGAGGAGAGCGGCGGGCATGCGCGTCGACGTGGGTGTCAGTGGGGATGCGGGCGCTGACGCGACAGGGATGAGTCGCGGCATCACCAAAACCGTGGCAAAGGCTGCTTCAAGGCTGCTTAGCCGGCCTGCGCGCGCAAGGCCCTGAATAGGTGTTTCTAGCCGTGGCCTCACCTTCCAAAGTGTCTACCCGCCTGGCGCCGCCCTATAAAGTCTCTCTCAATCCATTACCTAGCCTTGCCAACCCTTCTAAAGGGCTTCTAAGGCCCTTCCATTCTCGCTTGAGTCCCGGCATCGAAGATCAAATTGATCTTGGCCGACGCGAAATTCTAACCGGCCATTGATCCGAGAGGCTCGGCCGACGTGAGTATCTCCAGATATGGTTTGCTGGGCTCAAGAAGTTTAGATTGAGACAAGACGGATCTCCGCTTCGCTCCGGAATTATGATGCGAGACGAGCTTTCCGAAATGAAAATTATCTATTGCATTTGTAGAATATAACGCAAGAAAATTCTACAACTGCAAGAGGTGGTCCGCGATTAGCCTATCTTTAAGTTTCTCACCAATTCCAACTGTGAGGGAAAAGGTTGAATGCCAGCGTAAGAAAGGAATAAGATCGTCAATTTTATATTGAAACAGCTCTAACAATTGCGCGATCACAGAAAATTTTGCTGTGCCCGAGGCCTGAACTGTTTGACGCTATGGGAACTGCGTCCAAACAGGTAGTGGATTCATTCATCGAATTACGGGTGTGACGTGCCAAGACTGAATTCAAAGACGCAAGGTAGGCAACATTGATCCATCCAGGAATTGTGGGCGAGTCAAAGCTGGTCGATTTGGGAGGACAGCGCATTTTGAAGGAAGTTGATTGAATGCGCCCACCCCGAACCCAAATTCAGTACGAGAAACCCAAGGTGGAACCCTCCGGCGTCCGACAGATTAAAACCGTGATATCGAAGGACTGTGGAAGAGAAAAATGCGGTGATTGCACTGCCGAGGAGTGAACGGTTAATCAAATGCATTGAAGCGGACGAAGCGAGCCTCCACTCGATGCAGCAGCCATGGCCTAAAAGACACCAATAAATTGGATACGAAAGGACAATCCAAAGGATCATAAGACAGCCAGAAAGATGGGCAAGCGGGAGATTTATGGTAATCGCGTCGGCCACGACAGCCGAGCTTAGCATGTTTAGACCAATGATGCGAAGAACGATATAAAATTGACGCTATAACCTCCCTGAGACCGCCGAGACAGTATTCCAGAATCAGCAGAGCATCTCGATTCCATAGATCCCCAGAAGAAGGTAGTAGCGTTGAGAGGTCATTGCACGAACTGATCCCAGAAAGAACGGCTGCAATTTCAACCTTGAGTTGAGGACAGGCAGTACACTGAGGCACGGCAGAGAGAGGTGGGCGAAAGATTGCCAGTCCAAGCGAAGGTCGGAAATGCTGCCTCTTTATAAGGATCTCGAGACTCTTCGGGGAAACTACGTGGCCTCCCGGTTTGATTACAATCCTTGAGCTGCGCCGTAGCCAACAACGACAGCAGCGAGGAACAGTCTTGAACAGCATCCTGTCAAGAAAGGCTGCGCATCGGTCAGCTGCTGAGCCACATGGGGGTTTCAAGTGTAAAATTAAACTGCATAGAGAATCTTTGACGCTCAGAAGTGACAGGAGTGAGACAGAAGGAAGGAAGGGGATATGGCAGAAGGGGATCTGTGCAAAGAGATACAAAGAATCGCCGAGGTAATCGTTAAAGAACAGTTAATGTGCAGCCACAAATTAGACTCGTCACCAGTCTGCCATGGACGGCGTGCACGCACGTTGCCGTAGGCAGACTGGTAGTTCTCGGATGCTGTGCAAGGGCTGCGCGCGGAGTTTGAAATTTTTCCTTCTCTGCTGTTCTGAGCTCAATTGTCATTAGTTTTCAAAGGTACAGAGTGCATTTGTTCAACATATCTTGAAATCTGCCTCCTCAGAATATCCAGAAAGTGTGCCAGAGTGCTGTGGGAAACACTGCAAACAGACGAATTTTAGTAGGAGCTGCACAGCCCCCGTGATGCCGACGATCGGCACCACTCAAAATTTCAAACTCCACGCGCACAGCATTCACAGCATCCGAGAACTACCAGTCTGCCTACGGCAACGTGCTTGCACGAAGATTTGCCGTCCATGGCAGACTGGTGACGAGTCTAGCCACAAATACCAGAAAGGTCGATGCGACAACAATTCGAGATCGGCCCGGCGCCGGAATTGCCTGCGGTGAGAGTTGAGGACCTATCTACCTGGTGGAACCCAATGGGAAAAATGCCAAAACTGACCCGAACACACCGCAAGAATACGTGTTTCAGTGTATTATTGGAGGAGTCCTCGGGCTTTTATAAGTCACATTATCGACTGACATAATTCATTCATCAACGACATCGGCGAAATGAGGATCGCACGAATTCTGGGTCGGACCAAGGGGAACCTGCGTCCAAGGCTGCTCCAGGGGAAGAAACAGGTCCTCGAGATCTGCGGAATTGAAGAAATCCTGAAACGGCCAAGTCAACTGGTCTTGATACCCGTCGAGTCGGCCAATTAGTTCGGTCGCGTGAGGCGAGGAGAATATATCCAGCGAGTAGCCCATGAGCTTCATCTCGTTCGCGATCCTATGCGCCGTTAAGCAATCAGTACATACCAAGCTGCATAAATACAAATTAACACACGTCTTGAGGTCCGTCGCGCTCTCCGGAGGGCACTCGAGGCAAAACTCCGCCCAGGAGCAAATTATACGCCAGTTCATTGGCGTATAGTGCACCATAGGGAGGTATCCTAGCACGCGCGCAATCTCGCGGACACCGAGGACGACCATTTCGCGCGCCTGTAAGCGAAAAAGACGCATGCGCTCGCGCACATGGGGCTCAGCGTCATCACCACGTAGCTCGAGCTCTCGGTAGAAGGGAAGAGCGAGGCTCACGAACCCGACGACAAGGCTGTACGCGCAGACGCGCACGGTGGAGTCGACAGAACCGTCATTCCAGCGGATGGGCGTGCGCTTGTGCGTGGCAGGGCTGACAGCAGTGTTGACACAAGCCAGCAGCAGTGAGCAGGCGGCGTGCAGATGAGCTAGGGAGGAGAAGAATTTGATCACGGCGGCTTCTGATAGGGTGTGGAGGCGCGCATAATCTACGGATAATATGGTAAGTCGCTGGGCCTCTGGAGGTGCAAGGTCAGTGGAGGTCACCTCCGTTGATGGTCTCATAGAGCAGCCGGCCAAGGCATGTAGCGTGGAATGCGTCTGTAAACCGAAGCTCGGCACCAAACAAGTGTTCAGCGCAGTTGCGGACGCACATGGCTTCATCGATTCCCACAGCATATGAAGACCAAGCTTCTTCGAAGCTTCAAGCGACTCCAGCCAGGCATCAAGCGCGGGCGGTTCAGAGCCCGAAAGCAGGAGTTGGTCATGATGCGTGCTGGGGACCCGCTTCAGAAAAATGCGCAATGCTGAAAATCGGAATGAGAACGAACATTAACATAGGCATCCGCCGAGTTGTAGCGAAGAGCATCTCAGACATCTGCGGGCCGAATTGAACTCCAGATGGAGGGCATCTGCATTGTCACGTACAAGGAATCCCGACCAACGGCCTTCGTCAGAAGGAGTGTATTTCGCAGCCCGCCAGCGGGGGGCCAAAGTACGGATGTGTGAGATATATGCACCCGCCCACGGTCTCGACAACCCGCAAGAATCGTCTGGGAAAAAAAAATTAGGACAGCCTAATAAGATAAAGACAAGCCCGCACTTTGCTCGAGCAGGTTCAGGAGGTAGCATGAGGCGGCGTTCTCCTCAGATGGCTCCAACATGATCCCAACATCCCAAGCCGTCTGAAGGGCCTTGATTCGGAGGGCGCGGTGCGCCGCGGCGCGCCGCACGCCAAACGCACGGAGGTCCGGATTCGACGAAAAAAATGTCTGGTTTTCCAAGGATTGTGGCCGTGGGCCATCGCCCAGCACAGACTCATGGAAAGACACGAGCGACGCAATAGCTATGATACACAGCGTGAGCACCCTCCTTTGGGGAGGCAGGAGGTGCAGCTGAAAGGCGGCGGCGCCGACGACCGCCTTGATGTCCGTGTTCTTGATGAGAGGGTGGTGAACATGAGGGATGAATTCGAAACCTGCGCCACGGGTCAGTGCAAGCTTTGTGTTCGATGGCCCGGACGCACACTCGAAGCAGTGGGCGACGAATTCGGGGCTAAGTGAGGGACAGTCGCCGCCATCTGTATCCAGTGTTGGGTCTCGTGCTATTGTGACCACTGCTATGGATGAGTTCTGCGATGATACCGGGAAGGAGGTTGAGGGAGCCGGCTGAGGCTGAGGTCGGGCCTTTCTTGGTCGCCCACGAGCAACAGGCGTCGTCGTACATCTGTGGGTCTTTAGACGGACAGTGGACATGCACGATGAACTTACATTATGTTCTTCACCACGCAACGCGGGCACGGCGCGTTGGCCGGCTGGGGATGGCACAGAATACGACTGGCCTGAAATACTTTAGGAATAATAGACAGAAAAGACGGATATTTCTCAACGAACCTTGCAGCTATCGCATGCGGGAGGTTTCTTTTTTTTCTGGGGCTGTCCTTGGTTCAACATAGAGGGGGAGGCTACTGTAAGATGATCTGTCTTTACGAGTATAAACAGACGCTAAATATAACACTGTGCGTGTACCTCGTATGTCGTGCTGCGGAGGGCAGTGCTCGTCCAAATTTGCGGAGTTTCATTTCTTCATCTCCATTTGGTACCCCGTTCTCGACTGCATCGATGTACACTATCGCCTGCTACAAAGAAGATTAAGTAGTGGCTTCAATAAAATCCATTTCCCACCACAAGCAACAGCATTGACGCTGACCTCTCAATTTTGCCGCTCCTCGAACCGCCAGATAACTGCGGGCTGCGAGATCGCGCACAGGTTTGGGTTGTCACGTCCCGCAGTTCAACAGCTTCGAGCGCAGTTCAATGTTTGATCTTTCGGGTGCTTGTTCTCACCGTGTTTGCCAACTGATCGTCAATCCACTCGGCGTCGTTCCTATCGTGGGGGAGTTGGTTGAATAGACAATGAAGTTGGATATTCGATCAAGTGAAATCCCACAGTAACTTTGCCCAGGACGTACCAGATTTGGCGGTTGCCGAAGTCTTGAAATTTCGGATGAAAAGTAGGCCTGAGCGTTAATCCTGCCTGATCAATATCGATGAGTGGGGTGGAAAAAAAAGAGTATATAAATACGAGGGAATCCTGATACATAAAAGTTACAACTTCTACCTCAGGTTTTGACCAAAACTCGGGTATCAACTAAAATGGCCCCAAGGCGACAGAAGAACAACGGAAAAATCTGTCGGCATAATTCATTCGCCAGAGACATGCGGACCAAAATGAAAATCAGCTGACCTGATCACAATTGTGGCAAAGTGTGTGTAGTTTCCAACCAGATGTGTGTAGGTCACCTAAGCTGACCCTGTGTAGGCCAGTGCAGGCCTGTCTAGATCAGCGTAGGTACCTAAACTCATCTCTACTCAACTATGCTGGGGATAAGACTCATGATAAATATTAGTGAGTTTGCGCAGCAGCCATCAGAGCCACCTGATGGCTCTTTTGCGTTGCGCAAAATGGTGGCTGGTGGCTTATGGATGGGTTCGATTTCTGCCATTAGCTTTTGAGTATTCTGCGTCCATTCCAAGTGTACACATCATTCATGGATGCCAGGGTCCTTCCACACCCTGGTTGCCCCAATTTTCACAGTAAAAATACATCATTTCCCAAAACTTGAGGATCCTGTTAAAACTAAAAAAATTTGACTATCTTAATTTCAGTTTATTTGAGTCTGACTGTGGGAGACTAGGATCCTGTGTGTTGAGGCTCAAATAAACTGAAATTAAGATAGTCAAAATTATCAAGTCAGGCATGCATGAACATTCATTTGTACTCAATTCACTTCATAATAACTCAGATTGATTGACCTTACTTCACCAGTCATCAATTAGCCACTAGCTGTGATTTGCGCAACGCAAAATAGCCACTGGATGGCTCTGATGGCTGCTGCGCAAACTCTCTATTCTGCTCAGCTAGGTACCCTCTCAGAACGTGCCAAGTTGTAGTGTAAAGTACATCGGCCTGAAATGCACTACCACTATGCCACAACCCCACCGTCGACGAGCTCGCCACTTTTAAGGCTGTAAATTTCCGGTATGTCAGATGCAGCAGTCCGATCCAACATTACTGACCTTTCTGCGTGATGTGAGACAACCAAATACCTTACCTACCTCCAGCCAGCACCATCTAGGAATTATTTGCACAGAGGTCTTAAGCATCCACCGCATGACCGGCCATTGGCTTGGCAGGACAGTCGGATATAACCCAATGGGAACCTGGTCCGAGTCCTATCTGCCCAGGAAAGCTCCTCGCTGTCCACCACCGATGGAGGGTCTCGGCTTGTGCAAAATAACCCCAGACAAGCTCCGTGGCAGGCCAGGCAATGATTGCCCACCTTTGGAAGGATCAGGGTCTGCCGATGCTCAGACACTCACTGGGGTCCCGCCCCAACCGCACTAAACACTCTCCGGCCAAACCTGCGCTGTCTCAGCAAAAAATTGCAAAAACCTGATGCGCAACTTTGCAACTTGGCGAACAGTGTCGCGATTGAACACAGTGTTTGTAGCACTGCTGTTGTGGACGAAGTTGTAGCCCACAAAACATCCTGTCCATGCACTTGTGTTCAACACAAAGGCAGTGCACAGCTGGTTCAGCTTCTCCGACTTCTCACAGAAGAACATTCCATGTTCAACTGTAGACTCGAACCAGTCGCTATCGGAAAACCAGTGTAAGTTGATTACAGTCGATCAACATACCGGTAGAATAGCGACTGGAAAATAATCATGCGATTTAGTACAGTCGGAAGTTGCCGAGGATCATTAAAAAACTTAGAGAAAATTCGACGAGGGTCGATGACCGACTTCCTTCTTTCAAAATTCGCAAGAGACAGTTCTGTAGAGAATTTAATTCTAAGAGCTCCTATGTTCTTAGAATTTTTATATTTTTAAAACTGTGTCCTCAATGAGTGAATCTTTTCGCCTTTTTAGCCCACGTGAGGCAGGGCGTGGGAGCGACGTGTACAGCCATGAGCACAGCCACAAGGCCCCGCACAGTAAGTTAATCGTGTCGTAGAGGACTCGATTTTACTTGAATCAAAACTCTGAAAACATAGGAAGTCTTAGAATTCGGTTGTCTACAAAACTGTCTCTTACTATTTTTGAAAAGACGAGGTCGATGTCTGAGTTTTCGCGAAATTTTATCTAAGTTTTTTAATAATCTCGGCAACTTCCGACTGTACTAAAACGCGTGATTATCTTCCAGTCCCTATCCATCACTGATCGAACGACTGTCTTCAATCTCTTGAGGATTGGACTGGTTCGAGTCTAGTTCAACTGTCTCTAGTACCGTGCACCGTGGGACTTCGTATCTTGGGGGTCGCGAGGTTAGTTGGATGGTAATCGTCTGGGGTCTACTCATCGTCAGACAAAAAAGAGCAAAGAAAAAGACGTCGATCTTCACCATGTCCCGCCCCGAGTCGAACGTGGTTGTTCCGCATTACAGCTGCGAAACCTCACAAACGAGATCGGATGTGCACGGGGCTTGGTAGTTGGGTTCTGGTGAGGTTGGTTAGATAGCAATCATCGGGAGTATATCTCAGCAAACAAAAAGACTTTCGTACGCTTCTCACAATTGACCCGTCATCCCCGAAGTGTTGCCTGAGCCCGGCCCGTCAAGTTATTTGGCCAGGGAGGACCTTCCTCAGTGAACTTCAATCCCGCAGGTCGTTCATGAGAATTATTGAAGCTTCAATTGACCCTACTCCAGGACCGTCGGTTACTGCGGCGCATCTCAATCTATAATTATTTCCCAGTGTTACTGAAGAATTCCTCCACGCAAGATCCACGGACACAGGACCCAACTGGGTTGAAACCGTGAACAAGACCAGCATAAATCTATATTTTATTTCAACAGCTAACGGAGACTGTCGCAATACTCATGCGCCGCCGGTTTGCTCATTTAATCTTGCTTGCGCCCATGCCATGAGCTTTTCTCCCTCCATCTCGACGACGATGCTCCTCGTTCTCGCCCGGGTGATCCCACTCCGTTCGCAACCGTCGAGTACACCCCCGGGTTTGAAACAACGAACGTGAGTGGGTTCGGCTCGAGAGAATATAGGTAACCGGACCTGCACCATACGCAACGTCTCGCGGGGCAGCATCGTAAGCAGTCGGTGAACCGATGGGCGCAGCACGCCAGGATTTGTGGAAGGCGGTGTTGCGATGCAGTCGATTTGACCTTCCACCACAAATGTGATGCCTGGATTGAACGAGGTTAACGAGCAAATAAGTTGAAAAGGAAAGGCTACCTGTGTTCTGTAGCTCCTGGCCTGGCAGGCAGACTATAATACGCCCGCCCGCTTGAACAAAACGCGCAACTTCAGTCGACCCGCAATCCGCTGTTTCAGGTGAATCAAGAACCGTGCTGGGCTCGAAGTCAAACAAGCGGCAAAACGATTTGAACGCGCTCTCCTTGGTTTCGTCGTCTAATCCTGTGATATTCGCGTCAACAATGTACTACTTGTTCAAAATAATAAATATTCAACCAACACACCTTCGACTTTGTTCGCGCGGCTCTCTTGCTCCGTCTGGCACCAAGCGAGACATGCGTCGCGCGTCTCGAAGGCAGGAATTCCCTTTCCTTCCACGGCCGCCGTAGAATTAAACACCAATGTTACCTCCGCACGTTCAAAATCCGCGTACAGCCCGCCGTTCTGTCGCACGCCGCAGACAACGAGCACACTATTTTTCAGTTGCAATTCGCGCACACAGCGCAGTAGGGAGCGCGCCGCGGCCGTCTCGATACGGTGTGCGCGGCCGAGGTCCAGGATGAAGAATGCTACAGGGATGTCGGAGCCCAGGAGCGCGCGCTCCAAGGATGGGACAGAGGCAAAGACTAAGGAGATTAGGCAATGCGCAGCATGTTGAAAATAAAACAGGCATACAAATGTATCCAGGGAGAACAAGCACGCGCGCATTCAGTTTGTGCAGCAAATCGGTATCTGCATCTGGCTTGAGGTCTACGGTGAGTAGTGCGCCACTCTGGTGCGTGCCGAGCGTGATGGCTGCGGGGTGTAGTTGAGCCGCGAGGGCAGCGGCCCTTCGAGCGGTGCCGCAACGTGGTCCTCGTCCTGGTTCTTCACCTGCTGCAGCTCGTTCCACTCATTCCATCTCGTCACCCGCGCCGGCTGCCGAAATCAAGAACAATAAACATACTGTGGGCGAGTTCGTTCGCAGAAAATGTACGCACCGAGTCCATGACGCCGTACATGAAGTACACGACGGTCGCGGCACCAATGCCCACTCCGAAGCCCTCCGCAAAGCCGAGGAAAGTGCATGCCGCCAGCGTGGCGACGACAACTGCATACTCCATCCACGCCAGTGTTTTGGAGGCCTCCCATATTGCCTCGAGGAAGAGCTCGATGCCAATGAAGAGGACAAGGACGGACGCCAGGACCGTGGGCACGTAAGGCATAATGAGCCCCGAGCAGAGAAACAACACGGCCATGAGTACAATGACAATGGAGAGCTCGAAACGGCCAGCCTTGGCGCGAGATGCGTATACCGAGTACGAGTATTGCTGTTGAAGGTCAGATGAGGCTGCGCCAGGAAGGAGAACATACAAGTATGTTGGGTATAGTTCCAACGAGGCCGGCAAGTATATTCCCAGCAGCTTGTCCTGGATGACCATACTTAGCACAAACACATCTGAGTGCGGCAAACTCACCTAATAGCTCGTAGTTCATGTCGTAGGAGACATCAAGGGTAAACGCGAGGGTGGGGACGTATATAGGCAAATTAAGAACACTATGGACGGCCTCAGTGCCATTCTCCGGATCAATAGACACATACCCAATAACGACCAATAAAACAAGGTTCTGAATAGCACTCTTGAGCGCCCACCATTCCACTAGCCTCTGAATAGATTGTTTTCCGTTCTGAAAAAGCAACTGCCATGGAACAGACCACTTACAAAGTCAAACAAGGTCCAGTAATTCCAACCGGCTACAAGAGCAGAAGGACTTGACACGGTGTCCACCTGGAATAGCCAGCCTGCCGCCACTAGATGTTTGATCGGAACCCCAATAGAGCGGACGACAATCCAAAAGATAGATGGAATGACCAGCAGGTAGAGGGGGATATAATAGGGAGAGCGAGTGAGCCCGCGGGTCCAGAGCTCCATGTGCCGCGAGCGCAATGTAACAGAGAGCACAAATGCGGGGAAGAAGGACGCTGCCAGTAAACCATGATGGTGAGTGTCAAAGAGGGTTGATGTGACATTTGAAAGTGAGAGGGGTGTCGCCGAAGGAGGGAAAGGTAGCCCTAAGCCAAGCACAAAGAGGGAGACCCCAATCGCACCGATTGCACCGGTAAGAACTGTCTGAGGGAAGTATGCTACCTATAGCCATGGTGAGCGGAATTTGTGGCAAAGTAAAGAAACATACGAGGTTCCCGATTTTGAGTAGTCCGAGAATGAGAAATGCTGCTCCGGTTAGAAAGGAGGTTAAGGCGTATGCTGCCATAACTGTCGGAATCAGGCCCGGATGATCGTCTCCGAGAACACCGCGAATGTCCGAGGCCATTCCTCTGAGAAATGGCAGAATTTCGATCAACATGCCGCCCAAGGCGCCAGAGAAACGGGAGCCGCCGAGTGTCATCGCAAGTTGTGATGTAAGGGTGCTACAAGCTCAATGAGCACGTTGTATAAAAGAAATCCCGACTCGGAGTGAAATTGGGCACCTCATGATGAACATAGATAGCCCCGGCAGTTGCAAGGAACGAAAAGCGCCATATTCTAGGGGGAATACAAGAATTGCGGTGGAAACCGCTAGTCAGTCGATCAATCTAACATTAGCATTAGATTTACACGGCAGGAGAAAGGGCTGGGCATACCATCGAGAACGTTAATGAGCGTCGCAAGTATGACGGCGGGGAGGGCCCGATACAGCCGGATTGGCAGGGTTGAGAGGAATCTCGAGGAGCGCGATCTGACGATATCCATGGTAGACAAATGGTGGAGACCAGGTAGATCGCTGTGACTCAGAGTGACTCGCGCAAATTTTCAATATTGATGGAAATGACGGCATCAGCTTATGGAGGCCTCTGATGCCCGTGATTTGTGGTTGAACCTTTCTCGGGAGTGTGTTAGGATTATTCCTACCCTCTCACGAAGGTCGCAATACTCGGTTATTAACACGTATCGGATCTTCAACGTCCTATGCCGAACGGCCCTTATCTCTTGGAGTTCGCCCATGAAAAGCCAAACGGTCCACCCACTGATTCGAGTCGCCGTTCCTTACAGGCTCCTTAAATAGGCCAGAGTTTATCTGCACTGGCCAACATTATTTGCGTCACGGATCCAGCTTCGGCCACCCTCTTCACTCCCCACATCCGCATGCTCAGGTTTCTACCCAGGCCAGTCTTGTATTTCCTCTGCCTTCTGGGGTCCGTTAAGAACTCGGCAGAACCCAAAAAAAGCACTCAAGGAAATACTACGTCCCACCCCCGAATTGAACGAGGTTCTTCCGCATTACAACGAGTTCGTGATTTAAGGAAAACGGAGGTTCACCATGTACTGCGGGACTTCGTATTTTGGTTTCCGGAAAGGTGGTGGTCATATGGGGATCATCAGGAGCATACGAAACCGCAGACCATTCAATGGAACACGAAAAGGAAAAGAGAAAAAAAACTGTCGTCTACCGTCGTATATCCCACCCGCGAGTCGAACGCGGTTATTCCCCATTGTGGTTCACAGGAAATCTTCTAGACCGGTGACCGATCTGTCTACGGGACAAAGTGTCGGTAGACAGACCGGTCGATCTGGCTTTGAATTCAGATGACGAGCGGCGGCACTGCCACATGGCGTCATTTCTCACGTGAAAGTCACGTTTGATACCCCGGACTTTGCCGAAACCCATCCAAAATCCATGTTCACAATGCAATTTATGGGATTTCAATATGAATAAACACTCAAAAAGGATATCCGAGTCAATCTCCACCAACCACAATTTTGCTGAACTTTTTCAGCGAATTCCAGATACTCAGCCCAGTATTTCACGCATTTATATCAACATTTCACCAGTATCCGAGGGATAAAGCCCGAAAAAAATTGTAATGATAAATAGTGTGTATATTTGCTTAGCTTAAGACATTACATCGGTCAAATCACCCCTAGAAACCTCATAACATGCATTTTTGGGTGTCTTCGGCGAAGTCCGGGGCATCAAACGTGACTTGTGGCAGTGCCACCGCTCGTCATCTGAATTCAAAGCCAGATCGACCGGTCTGTCTACCGACACTTTGTCCCGTAGACAGATCGGTCACCGGTCTAGAAATCTTCTGGTGAGAGTGGATGTGCACCCTGCACCGTGGGACTTGGCAGTTTGGATTCTGTGAGTTCGGTTAGATAGCAGTCTTCCGGAGCTTAGCGATACCCAGAAGACAAAAAAAAAGTTATAAAGCAACGAATCGGAAAAACCCAGAAAAGCGGATACCCAAATCCAATAAATCACACGCTGAGACGGCTTTGCGTCGTTCCAGTAGTTTTGAGTGCAGCCAATCCTTCAGATTCCAGTGGAGGCTCGAGCAATGAACCCACGCTACGACATCATGTAACGAAAATCCCAGACACCGAGACAGAAGAGTCCAAGCCGGAGATAACCGGAAATCACGGAGGTGCCAAGCCCGATGGTCCGTGCGCACCAAAACGCCAGCGCATCGAAATGCTGTTCCCGTCGCAATGCCGTCCAGGCCCTCGCATCGTGCGCGTACCCGCCAATGGAATACTGTAGCATTTACAGCTGTTTGCAAAAGTAATGACACTATCTAAAAATAGTTAAAAGAAAGCAGTTTTGAGGTGTCAGATTGCCACGTCCATTTCTCATTCATTTCTCAACGGATTTCTTCGAGAGTAGGCGCGTTCGAAACCGAGTAAGCGGGACTTTCATACCGTACCCTACTCACCCGGTATATTACGTAATTGAATGTTCCAAAATCCCGGCTGCCTAGTTTGAACGGGACGCGGCAACGGCTTTTGCTCCCTCACCAGAGAACTGATTCGCATAAATTCAGGTGATTCTGAGAGCCTACATCAAGGCAACCTATATCTCAGCGCTCTAGAATGAAACACGCATGAGAGGCACCCGCAAGAATGGATTTACTGATTGGTAGTGAATATTCATTCCTAGCAGGTTGCCTTCAGGAAAAACCAAAAGATAGTTTACCATGGAGCTTTGCCTCAATCACAGCTTTCAGAATCATCTGGATTCATCTGAATCGGCGCTCTAGTGGCCTAGAAAGGGCCATTGCCGTGTTTGGTTCAGACAAGACTGCCGAAATTTTGGAACAGTTAAATTACATAATTTACCTGGTAAGTAGGGTACGGTATGAAAGCCCCGCTTACCCGGTTTCGAACGCGCCTACTCTCGAAGAAATCCGCTGAGAATTGGATGAGAAATGGGCTTGGCAATCTGGCACCTCAAAACTGCTCTTCTTTCATTTATTTTTAGATAGTGTCATTAGTTCTGCAAACAGCTGTAATTCAATTCGTATGTCACAGGTCACAGGCCCAAGAATGTACGATTTTTTTCGTACTGGTCACAGGTCACCGAGGGCATATACGAATCCTCCAAACAGGTCACGAAATCGCCAGAAAATGGCTCAAAAATCGAATTTTCGCCTCCGTGCCGCCCGCTGGTCAAGCGGTGCCTCGGCGCTCGCCCGAGGTGCCAGTTTTGACAGCTGCGGAACCAAATCGGCGCCTCTCCCAACTCCTTAGCTCACAGTTGATCATGATTGTTATTAAATCGAGACAAAACAGCGAATGCCAATGCCCGTTTTGGAATCTGAAGTGAAATCTTGGTAAAATCTAATTATTTTGAACCATTCTCCAACTAAGACAAATATGAGGCCTCCTGCCAACTTTCGGCCGATTTACGAAAAAAAATTAGGTGTCGCACCTGACCCGACTCAAATACAAAATGTGAATTTCGTGCGGCGCGGTCACAGCTCACAGGTGCGTACGAATTGAATTAAATGCTACAGTACATCTTGAAGCGATCGGCGAGGAATAAGGCCAGGAGAAACGACTGCAGGTAAGACGCCGCGCTGCATTTCGTATGGACCTTGAATGCAGATCGACACCCTGGATGGTACTTTGGGTCCCAGGTTCCGCGGGTACTTGAAGATTCAAAAGGGGACATGGTGGTTCCGGCCGGGTTGCTCTCCCGTGGTGTGTCTGGTACATGCCAGCGTATGTCTGCAGACTCGGGATAATATCTGCTCAGCAGCCTCAGCTATGTCCCGTTGATGTCTGATTCTAATCCGCATCTGATCACACACACTTCCAGCGGCGACCAAAGGGATTATACCCTTGATTATATACCACGTCGACATGACAATCAAGTAAAACAGATTTTTTGACAGATCCCAAGTACAGTTAAACGCCATCCAGCGCCAACACACACTCTCTAGTACTACACGCCAACTTCTGAACCTCTACCATTCGACGAATCCAGCGGTTCGGCGGCTGTCATTCCCTTTTGAGGGCGGCGGATATGGTTACGAGTCCTAAAAATTTATTTTTAGACTCGTTTTTAGTCATCGATTCTACACCCACTTTTCGTGTTTTTGGGTTATGACGTCTTTGACTCGTGGTGGAATACTTACCTTTTATGTGCATTTTGTTGATCATTTTTTTCCTTTCCTGGAGGTATTTGTCAATTTGTATGCCGCTTTCTGAATCTCTAGGTCATTTTATTTTACACAACACTGCACTGGTTTATGTATAGTGCTTTACGATGTTCATCTTGGCTGAATAAACGGCGAATATGCTTCAATAATTCACTATTCGGAGTACCCGCTGCTCCGTTTGTTTATAATAAATATATCAACGACATTTTCGGTGGTGGAGATAAATTCCAGGGGTACACGTAGTCTGTAGCCACTGCAGTAGGCGTCCGTTACCGCATGAATATTCCGTTTCGAGGCGCTATGTTGCGAGACACAAGTGAAGGCGTGGAAAATAGCTCGGGTGCAGTGGCAGGAACACAGCAATTTTGATTCCCAGCACGTTGATCAGGAAACAGCCGTATGCAGCTAGCATCGCTACGGCATATGCTCGCCTTCCTTGATCGAACCGGGACGCGACTGTCTGGTACTATATTTAATATTACGATATTGGCAGGGGTTGAAGCTTGGGCGCCCGCATCCTTGCTTGCGTTACAGCGCGAACTTTCGGACTAAACACTTGCTTAAGATACTTGCATTGTCCTGACGATCAGGCACTGATCTGATGGAACCCAGCGATGTTGCCATTACATTTTACCGCAGGCCGGCAGCAAAGGTGATCTCCGTGGTCCACCATGTGCTGCGGAGGCAGGATCCGCCCGGGAGGAATTTGCTTGACATCAAACCTTGGTTCCGCGTGGTGGCACATGGCGGACTACTTCTACCTCTGGGAACGCAGTATTAATGTTCAAAACTCGTAAAGCTATTCTGCGGATGTAGTTACTCTACTAAGGCGAGACAGAGGACAGCGTTGATATAGTACCAGACAGTCGCGTCCCGGTTCGATCAAGGAAGGCGAGCATATGCCGTAGCGATGCTAGCTGCATACGGCTGTTTCCTGATCAACGTGCTGGGAATCAAAATTGCTGTGTTCCTGCCACTGCACCCGAGCTATTTTCCACGCCTTCACTTGTGTCTCGCAACATAGCGCCTCGAAACGGAATATTCATGCGGTAACGGACGCCTACTGCAGTGGCTACAGACTACGTGTACCCCTGGAATTTATCTCCAACAAACCAATAGCAATCTTTCGCAGTCCATTGTACTTCCTTGCCCCAAAAATTGTTGTTCTTTCGGAACATGTAACCGTACTTGCCGTTGACAGTATACCAATTCTCTGGAATGGTGATTCGCATTTCTTCTTGTCTCTTCACTAGCGCAGGAGCAAGCACCTGGTATAGCAGGACGGGGGCAATCGCATCAATGGCAGCATCTGGAGATATGTTAGCAAGTTTGGGCGCACGAGAATCTAACGCACAGTCACGCTGAGCGTCACTGAGCTCTCCCGACTTCCAATCACTAGTCTGTGGCTCTTTGTCGAGGGTGAGGCCCAGAACGTCCTCAACGCTGGTTTTCAGCGACAGGTTGTTGAACGAGGTCAGTGAATACTTGTGGGCCAAATGGAGTTTGGCCATGAGTCCGACGTCGACTAAATTCTTGATGTCCGTTTGGAGATCATTCCACAGGTGGATGACATCGTTCGTGACTCCCACACCGAGCTTGATAATGTCTGGGGACCTCAAGATCCTTTCCAATTCGACCGGGTACGCTTCAGATACAGTCAGTGAATGTTCACGAGCTTTAGTTCATTTCGCACCTCTCATTTTCGCCAGGTTTATCACCCACGCTGTCTTTCCATAAGCAATCTGAACGACGCACAAAGCGATATTGTCCCAAAGGACCGGGAATTTTTTACCCTTTTTCTTGTACTTCGCCTCCAGAACAACATTCCACGCCAGGATCGCCGTCCTTGCGTTCCCTCCTACCAAGCGGATCGCGGTGTGAATGGCGTCCTCTTCAGCGGTAGGAGTTCTTTTGTCGAATTCCGTGTCGAACCCTACCACGCCGCTCACGATATGCTTGAGAGCAGCGTTGACGTCTGATTCGGAGACCATATGATGCACGTCGTAACCCTCAACTGTGAACATCTGCAAGTATGGTCAGTAGGCAGTCCACTCAAAGTATTATGACGCACAGGGAGATTAGTCGCCGTTGGTTCGACCTGAGGTTCAGCCTCCATTGTTTCGGCACCCTCTGCAGACGGCGGGGTGATTTGGGGAGTGGGAGAGATGCGAGTGAGTAATTTCTTTGCAGCGATGATTGTTGATTTGCCCAAAGTCGAGAATTTAGACATGAAAGTGGATTTACGATGGAGAAATATATATATATTTTGGTGCGTGCTTAAGTGTGAATCTCTTTGTTTGTTTGATGGGCCTCATCTTCTAGACGTACATTTCTTGATGGTTACAGCTCCATTTCTGTCTCGTTCCCATTTGGAAGGCGCAGGTGTTTATTGGCTATGATATATGGGGCGGAGCGAGATACATTGTGATGGTTTGCCAGATCTTATTCATTTCGCGTCGGTTGCTTCTACGTACCTTGCCTTTGATCAGGTTGATCCACTACACGATGCAGTGAAGCGATGAATTAAACCGGCAATATTCGCGTTTCCCTCAAACCCGATCGCGTATCATGCAGACCCTTGGGTTGCTCAGATACGTGTTTCACATGCAACTAAATGGTTCGATGTCAATTATTGCGACAGATCGTTATTACCATAATAAATTCGTTCTTGGGAACTTCGTCTGTTTTACTCTCCCTCCATGGCGCCGTATCTTGTTCGATCCGGGTCGTCCCTTTCAGAGGTATTTTGGTTGTTATTCTAGGCGTGTTTCAGTATTAAATCTCGCAGTTCGACTTTTCCAGTTATCTCCCATTAGAGCTGTGGACAGAGATTATTATCTTTGTACTGCCGGATCCTCGGAATCGGCCGGCTTTTTATGCTGAGGTTAGAGGAATACTTGCGCGCGTGTGTCGCAGGTGGTGTGTCAGTGTTTCGGTCTTCTCGATATTTATTGGATATGTGTTCATTATTGTACGCAGGATCACATATATCATCATCAGATCTTCTGGTCCTATTTGGCTGTCAACCAACACGTATCCTTGGATGCTCTATCGTTCGTGATGGCCAGATGTCCGACTGCTTCACTGGATGTGAGAGTTACCTTTCTGGATTTGCGTTACTCGCCAGGCATCGGAGGCATATCGAAATCGGTTCCAGATCTGATTAGCGATTTGTTCAGGGTTCTCGTCAGCACCTCTTTTCGCTGGAGGAGCTTTTTCCTCATGACGGAACACCCACAAGCTTTTCATCTTGTCCAGCAGATCTGCCAGGGTCTATACGCGCCGGAGCTAGTCTCGCTGAATCTCCAATATTTGTATATGGATGGTTTTAGCGGATGGGACGACCAAGATCCGATTTACGAGCAGCCGTTTAATCCAGCTGACTGGTTTAACAATTCGCATTGCGTCGTCAACCGGTTGGTTTTGAACGCGACCGTAGTGAATTGGGCGTCCACTGGCATATTCGATAATCTCGTGTCGTTGGATGTGTCCCAAGGTCATTTGGGCCACTTATGCTTGGGCTGGTCGTTCTTTACCACCCTTTTTAACGCGGCCGCATTTTCACTCAAACACCTCCGCCTCGGTGAAATCCAGCCTTTCCGCGTTCCCCCTTCTGCTTCGTTGTATTCTCCTGTTCTCGTCGTTCTTGACGTGAGCTTGGACATCAATGGAAGTCTCGACTCCTTAATGGCCGTGTTGGATGCGCCCAAACTCGAAGATCTGACTCTTCGAACCATTCACGACTCCTTCCATCTCGTCTTACCTCTCAAACAAATCCTAGGCCAGCTCGTGCGCTTGTCAATTCACGGGGACGTTTGTTGCTCTGGAGAAGCGTATCCTCTCCCCACTCATGTTGCGCAACTCTATGAACTCTACGACTCCATGCCAAATCTCGAGGTGTTGGATTTCTCGCACTCCGAGTATCACGTCTTCCACTTCTTTGCCGAGTGGTATTATACGCGGTCCGCGGCTCGACAGGCTGTGCCAGTGCCAAGAATTAAATCTCTCGCACTCCCAGTGTCCGATATTTCCTCGTTGAGGGAATTTCTCGAATTCATGGGTGCGCGAGAGGATAGGGACGGAACTCACATGATACTTCGTCACGTTAGAGTGGACCGGTTGGTGGCTTCGTGGGAGACGGAAGATTTGAACTGGCTTGCCGAGCATATTTCAGATTTTGCTCGCGTCGCCCCGTTGGAAGGCAGGATAGCTGCACATTCGGGGCCTACTCTGTATTCTTCGTACGTTTTTGACTAGGAGGAGTAGAGTACATTTTAGATCATTATTGCACGGATTGATCAAGTAATGTTCTAGTGTATTGATCCCGATCGAAATGATGAATGAATGACAGCTCCCTTTCGCTACTTAACTCTGACTTATATCTATCGCTCGCCTCTCATATACCTTCTTTGCAGAACATGCCCACAATCATGGTACCTGCTGGTACCAAGAACCATTGCTTCACTTGTCGTGGGCCTGGGAGTCCTGCCCTTCGAAGGTGCTCCAAATGCCGCGTAGTGCTATACTGTTCCCCCGAATGTCAGCGCGCCGACTGGGCTGAACATCGACTTTACTGCATAGACAGAGACGCCATTCTCGAGGAATATCAGCAGCTCGCCGTAGGGGAGGATATTACAGCTTTTGTGAAGTGGCTTGATCATTGGCGCGATCCCCTGCTTTGCTGGGCTGTGTTCTGCGCCGACTTAGCTCATCGCCCTGGCAATTTTTTGAAAGACAATTGGTATGTGTTGCTCGGATTCTGTCCCTGCATTCAGACTTAATTTGCTCTAGCTTCTTGGTTGTTCTCGAAAGGCGCGAGAGCGATGTCAGGCTGCCCTCTAAGGCTTCTTTCTCGGTGAGCATGTATATTGCGCGTGTCTTTGGCTATGCTCATAGTCAGGCCGTCCATTTCGGGATGATTGGCAACAACGATGTTCTTGTTCACCTGAACGCTGCCCCTGACGATCATTTCCGAGATAGCGTCATTGCTGATTTCTCTCTCACCATGCCTACTGCCGATACTATGCGTATGGTCGTGCTTTGCAACACCTGCTTTAACTGCACCGGGGAACATGTCTCCCGGATTTTCCCTGATGGTCAGTTCAACCTCATCGTGAATCCCGCCGACCCCAAAGCCCGATCGGTGGCCACCGAGTTGAAGCTAGCTTTCTTGGATGGATTCGCGAATTCAGTCGAATCTGGTGATGGTGCGTCCGTCTAATTCACTAGTATTTATTTACTTTATCACTCAAATGGCGTATTCAATAGTCAAAGCGTGCAGGCAGTTGCTCTCAGCGGTGTTGAAGGAAGAATAATGTAGTGGATTTGTAGTTGGACGGATGTTTCGATTGTTTGCCGGGTCTCAATCGCACTGATCAATTAATAGGTGCGGAAAAAAAATGTTAACTGCCAGACCCTTCTGCCCAGTGTACAGTCACCGAATTGGTTTTTTTCCTGCTCAAACTGTGCCTCGTGGAAAGCTCATTCGCATGAAGCACGTATGAGCGACTCCCTAAGGTTTGATCAATACCTGGTGCGCATGATTGATTTAGGTTGCAGGACCGGTAAGCCGGGGAAAATAGCCCAATATTGTGTCGCTTCTGCGAAAGAACCTGTTTCTTCCTTGGTGCACATGCTTCTACCTTCGATAGGTGCGGGTAAAATATTTTGCTAGCGATTTACTTATGCTTGGTGCAGGGTCAGCGAAATTTATTTTTCTTAACTACCGGAAGCGCGTCTCAGTTGATTAAGACCGCATGTGCCCAAGTCTTTCCTGAAGGGTTAGTACATTCACTTATTGAGTGGAGCGCATGCTTTATCCGGCTTCAGGACCGGTATAAGCAGGCCGACATCGTGTCAATTCTGCGAAAAAGCTCCATCACTGGTGCTCATGCTTCTAATCTCTATAAGCGGGAATATGTTTAGACGGTGATTCTCGCGAGGTGCAATGTCAGCAATTTTCTTACCTAGGGGAACCGCGTCTCGTGGATCACTGATTCAATTGGAGCACATGGTTCCCAGTGTTTCCTCAAGGGTTAGTGATTTCACTTCGAAGTTCCCGAATGGGCCGCATGTTTATTTTCTGCCGGACCGGGAATGATAGTTATGCGAAAAATACCCGACGAGCACAGCCTGATAAATTTTATTTTTAAGGTCCGTCGGATCTTTGAGTGGCGTTTCGAATTTGCCTGATTGGTGAGTAGGTTGGTCGCTTGGATGCTTTGGATCAAACGCGTGGTCAAACTCGAATCCTCCTTCCATTCCTGAATCACCTGCCTTCGTTGCTTGGGTTAATAATTAATTTAGTTTTAAATAATGATTGCTCGTGCACAGGTCTTTCTGGATCCGATGGTTCGCGGAGTATGCGTCATATTTATCCTGGTAAAACATTTGATGTAGATGTCGATTTCCCTCTTTTTCCATCGTGATCTACCTTGGATTGGTCTACAGTACATCGCTCTTCTTGTCTCTCGTTCACCATGACCGGGAAAGCTATTCGTCTTCCGCGCTCCCGGAAGCGCGGGAGGACGCAATCTTCCAGGACGCAATCTTCCAGGTCGGTGTCTTTTCCAAAAAAGCATGCCATCTATTCTGATATTTACCCCATTATTTCGCAAAGGTTGTCGTCCGCTTGTTCGACGGATGCTACTGCATCTGCCATTATCGCCTCTGGTGCTCTGCTCGCGTGAGTCTGCTCTGAGTAATACGTTGTTAGTCCTCACTGACCTCGACTAGATGGACTTTAGGATTGCCCGTCGAGCTATTAACTACAATATTGCTCCAGGCTTGCGGCCATTACTTCGACCCGGCCTCGGGATTTTCTGACGATCTTGCGTCCATTCGACTGGTCTGCTCGCCATGGAATGCCGTTATTTGTGCATGCCCGGCTTTTTGGAGCTCTTTGACCATCTACCCTCAAATGTTGTGGGAAGAGGTCATACTGTTAACAGAGCGCGCAAAGGATCGGCGTCTCGATATGAGCATGCTCTTTGGGGGTCTTCATTATCATCCTCCCTCTGATGGACGTCTCACCTTCGACGAAACGGAATTGTTCTGGTCCACGCGATTCGGACGCAGTCGCCGGCTAGACATTAGCGTGGAGGATCTTGTCGCTTTGCCGATGATCCAGCGTCTCTTTGGTGGTTGTCATATGCGCGACCTGCAATGTTTGGCCATCTTTCGCAGCCGCACCACTATCTTCGACCGCACTTCCGTGGACCAGAGCGTCCACCCTTTGTTCACGCAAGGGATTCCACCCCTTCGCGTACTTCGTCTCTCGGATTTTGTCTTTTCTTGGAGCGAGATGCGAGCGCTTCCTTGCTTGACGGTCCTCGCGCTCCACAAACTCTCCGGGACACTCGGCCCTACCTGGAATCAATTGGCCGACGTTCTGGAGGCCGCGCACAATTTGGTTAGGTTTTCCGTCCGCCGAGTTGAATGCGGACCTCCCACCGGCATGCGCTCGGTCATCGTTGTCCCGAAACTTGAAGAATTCGATGTCTGTTTGCTCGGGAATCGCAACCTCGCGTCCTTTATTGCGAACTGCAGTTTCCCGCGGCTTTCCACGTTCGCAGTTTGTTTTGACCACGCCGACGACGTCGCCCTCCTGGTTCAATGCTACAGTATTCTCAAGACCGTCACCCGCTTTTGTTCGTCGGGCTTAACTTTTCGCTCTCCGTTCTCGGGGGCTATTTTCGAGGCGTTGTCGCAGGTTACTACCATGGACTTGTCCGACGGCAGTCGAGCATTTTTCGGGGCTTTCCTAAAGCACTGTTGTTCCAGCGCAACAACCGTTTGTCCATTGCTCACGCGTCTCACGCTCTCGGAGGTTCGGATGCAGGACATGAAGAGTTTCGTCGAAGGACGGTTGGGCAAGGCCCCTGTTTTATCTACTTTGCACGTTCATTATGCTTATGATCAGGAATTTGGTGACGAAGAAGTGCAGTGGATAAGGGACCACGTTGGCGAGTTTCGAGTAGATCCTCCTTTCGAGTATGTCACTGATTGGGTTTTCAATACTTACTACGATGATTAGTAGCTCTTCATTCTAATGTCACCGTTCTACGATGCCTCTTGTGAAATTAAATTAAAATCCGCGTGTTGTTAAGTGATATGAAGGCGCTAAGCATTCTAAGTTTGCGTCCCCGCGAAAATCGGCTGTCCTCTTGTGAGACCTGATTAACCGTGAAAATAGCCGTCTATCACTTTACCTTCCCCTTGCAATTGTTGGGCCTGATCTTGGCATAACCGAAGTTTCACGCCCGTCATCTGCGATTTTCATTTATTTATTGGTACGTCGGCCATACTCTCAACCATATTTCGCAACAAATTTGCGTGTCCGAGGCGATCGTATACGCTACTAAAAAAATTGACCGTAGTGCTAAGTACATCGAACCGCCCGCCTTGCTACTGATTTTCCAAAGCTGCCTTGTGTTCGCCGTTCCCAAGAGCTAGTATCCTCGATTGGCATATGTTTGGTTAATCGATGCCTGATCAAATCAAAATAGCTGACGCCATAACAACCCCTTTGATTTTAAACGATTCGTGCTTTGCTCTTGGTCTTGTGATGCGTGCAATTCGGCCTCGTGGTGGCCCGGGAAAAATCTTTTGACGACTTGCTTCCTTATTAGGCCTGCGCACCCGATCGGCAAGGATGCGGTTTTCATATTTTATCTTGTCGCTTCAAGTTATTAACTTCTCTCTTGCCCCTCGACTCACCACTTGTTCAGTTCAATCCATCGTTGGCTGAGAATATTGTCCTATCATGGTTGAACCGCCTGAGGTTGGTTTTATTATAATTTTGTTGTATCAACGCTCATTTACGTTCCAGCCTCGTTATCCTCTTCGTTCCGGTACAACCCGTGGAGCTGGAGCGCTTGTCTCCGGCCGCAGTATTGCGACCCCCCCGCAAGAAGAGGCCATTGGTCGATAAGGATGAAGCTCCTTCACCGACGTGAGTCATGCACAGTGTATTCACCGCGGTTTCTGAATCCTTGGCTATATAGCTGGATGCTGGGGCTGCCGGTTGAGGTTCTCCGATGGATCTTCTTCCTGGCGTGTGTGTCCTCCGGAACTATTTTCCATAACCGCAAAGGATTCGTGGACACGAGAACTGTCTTGTTGCTCATTTGCACCGGCTGGAACACCGTCGCAGTCCACACTGCCGAGCTCTGGAACTCGTACAGGCTGATTCCTAACATGCGTATCGCGGAGATGGACTACTGGTCTCGCCGCGCCTGTCGCGGATTCACTCGGCTTCACGTCATACTGGACACTGTCTTCCCTCTGGCGCCGACATTCGGCCGCGCATCTATGGAGGATGTGGTCCTCTTCTTTGTGAACCACGTCTCCCGATGCGATACTCTGTTTATAGCCGCCGACGACGTGTACACTCTCCCTGTCGTATTGGCCGCCATGTTTTTGGCCGACGGTCGCAATATTACGAATTTGACGATCACCCGCTCTTTCAGAGTGTTGAACGCTCGTCCTCGTGGCCCGTCCCACCTATATTTCGGACTCTCTTCCTCGCTTGCGAACTCTTCGCTTGTCCGATATCGTAATTTCGTGGCCTGCCATGTGTGGCTTCACGAAACTCACCACGTTGGTGTTGGAGAGGTTGAACGGCCATTTGGCACCATCTTGGCGGCAGTTGCGGGCGCTTTTATTGGCGTTGGAGGACCTCGAGCGGCTATCCTTCGCCAAGTCTCATGCGCCCCCTATGTCGGCACCCACCCACCATTCAGCTCCCTCCCTCTCCGCAGATTGCTCGAGCTCGATCTCTGCATTGCAGGCGATCTTACCCTCGCAGAGTTCATCGCTGGTTCCTCCTTTCCGGCGTTGAGGACCCTCAACTGCATCTTCGAGCACCCTGCCGACATTCGGTTGCTTTTGAAATGTCAGTCTGTGTTGGGAGAGCTTACAAGCTTCTACGCGTCCGGTCATTTGTACAGTTCCGACGGACTGGTGGATTTAATGCTTTCCATGCCCTACTTGACCTCTATGGACGCGTGCGACTACGGGCATTTCCTGTTTACGGCGTTCAATCCGGTCTTCAGTCCGGTTCGATGCTTCCTCAGTTGCAAGAGCTCACAGTTGCCGACATTCCGATGACTGAGCTGCGTTCCATGATCAACCGGCGTTCTATCTCTTGCCGCCCGCTCGCTGTTTGAGCGTGCATTACGTCGGTAAAAATGGCCCCAGTATTGGTGAAGAGACGGATGCTTATATCTGGTTGTTGGGAGAAGTATCGTCTTTCCGCATTAATCCTGGGTTCACTTACCCTGTCTCCTGGGTGCATTATACATACTAGTCGGCAGCCTACTCATTTTTACTTTTTTACTTTTACTTATATTTCTTTGGCGGATGCGTTCAGTTGGTGTTTTGTTCTCCTTCCTGATACAGATGCGAATGTTATCCTGAAGTCTGTTTTATTTTATTTTGTTTTCTCCCATATGTTGGACGATACACATGACAACCTGGTATCATTCTCACATTTCTCCCGAATGGCGTATATCCCTACCTAACCGGGGTTATCTGACTCCTACGCTACCAATTGGCAATGATGAGTTAACCGTGGAAGACAGCATCACAAGACGAAAATCAGTACAAGCGCAATATGGGTCCAACAGCCGATGTACCCCGTTTGGACTAGGCTTGTCGGGTATTTTAGAAATCCGATGGATGGCCAGTTGCGTCCGGCAGTTCGGAGTCTCGGTCCTGCTGCCGCCTTTCTCGGAACTTGACGATCACTTTAGATCTACAGTATATCTGATTCAGGGCTATCATGCTAGCTCCGTTCTTCGGTAAACGGTTGTACCGTCACTTGTGGTTCTTACACATGCTCCAGGATCAAAAACTTGGTTGCTTGATCCACGTGAAACGGTCTACTGCAAAGGGTTAATAATATCAGACCGTTGGGCGACGCTTTTTGATACTCCCTTCCTTTCTGTCTCGAACTCGCTGCGTCTGTCTGTACTTGCTGCCCATTGTATCCATGGAATTTAGCCTCGATGATAAACTGTCTCGTGGGTCTACCAATTTGCTGGTTCGCACTTGTTATAACTTTATTCTGATATCAGCCGGTCCTGCGATCTCGCCGTCTTTCGGGCTTGGGCTTTATGTTCCGGCAAGCATCTAATATATACCGCCTAGAGATAAACTGACCCCTAGCTTGTCGTCGTTCAGGCTTCGCCAACGGGATTGCCTATGGTCTCTTTGGATGGTCGATCTCCAGATTACTTTTCTGTGAGTGACCTAAACCTACAGCCTGTACTAAATGACGCCGACACTTTTTTTAATCAGCCTTTCTCCTCGTCTGGGTACTATGTTCCCCCGTCGGATTTAACCGTCTCTGCAGTAAGATGATATTTCGTACCGCGACTGCCACCTTTCTCAATATATTCGTGCTTAGTTTGTCAATTCTCCGCCATTCTTCCCCGTGGAGTTAATGAATCGCATACTCGACTGTACCATGGAACACGACGAGGCGTACGATCCAGCTGTTTTAATAGATACCCGGCTTGCCATTCTGCTCGCTCACAGCAACTTTCGCGATTGGGCCGTCGCTAATCCGGTTTTTTGGTCGCATGTGCTCATCACTGGTTCCACTCAGATTATTTCGATCTGCATGGCGATGGCTCGCGTCCCGGATTCCGGATTTGCCCTCACCATTAGGCTGGTGGACCCTGAGCCGTTCCTCGCCGTCTCCAGCGGTGACTTGTACGATACGATTGCGTTCCATCTGGATCGAATCGTGGACGCGATCGAGGACAAGATGCATTTGTGTTATGATCTCACCATCCAGGCCATGAACCCCATCGTATTGCGCATGCTGTTGGACCGAATCCAGGCATTCTCTGTCCCTACCCTCGAAACTCTTAATGTGTCGTTCGGGCGTCTCCACCTACATTTATTTCCGGCCGCCTCGGCTTGCCAGCTTCTTGTTTCAGCCCACCCCAACGTTCCCCACTCGGTTCTCCTCATTCGCTACCCTTCACCTTACCGCCAGTGATGTCCCATCCCCCGTGATATCCTATGCGTCCCGTCCAGCATCCTCGTTGGCCGTTCACCAGCCACCTGGGGCACCGCTCCAGTGGTCCGACGTGGTGAACCTGTGCGTGGCTTCCGACAGTTTGGACACTCTCGTCATTGACGGCATCGACGTCCTGCACGATTTTTCACGCGTCGTGTTATCTCCTCCGTTGCCGCGCCTGCGCAGGGTGGAACTCAATTTTCGCCGCGATTCGAATATGGCTCTGTTGGTGTCGCGTCTCAATATTCCGTCGCTGTCTATCGCCAAAATATGGCTGTATTGCGACGAAGATCTGGAGTGCTTGACGATCTGTTCAGGGTTGCTCAGAACTGTTCCTGAGATTCTCCTTGCTGGTCCATGTCCTGTTGCGACCGGGATGGACAAGCTTTTCGGTGCCCTCCACGGTGTTAAACGCCTGGATCTCACCTACGGCTCGTTGGCGATGCTCAGTTCTCTGCGTGTCGCTAGCGGAGTAGCCGCCACCAATACTGAAAATAACTGGCATGCGTGCCCGTTGCTGACCTGCCTGTTACTTGGTAATGTTCCCATCTCCGACGTGAAGTGGATTGTAGAAGAACGGCAGCGCACTGGGTATAAGTCTCTCGAGTTTGTCAGGCTTTGGAGTGCAGCTATAGTTGGCCAGGCGGACAAGGCATGGTTTTCCAATAGATCTATAACTTTAGTCTCTGCCTAGTAAATTGCACGTAGCTCATGTAACGTTCGGCGTAAAAATCTTCCACAATTTGGAATGCTTGTTCCCCATCATGATTCGGGCTGTCATGTCGAATTTTCACCTTTGTTCGCATTTTTGCCTCTTTCTCTTTCTACCATGTCGCAGATTGCAGAGTGTTCATCCAACAGTCCTCCCGGTTCGGGAATACTATACATTATGTTTTGCCGGCCAGGCGATATGGACCACATCACATTTACCCGCCATGTCCAGGATACCATTTCCGTACCTGCTCTGTTATTGGGTTCGAGGTCAGCCAATATTTTACATTGTAATGTGGGGTAATGACAATCACAGATATATTGGGGTTGTCGCATTCGCAATCGTGGCCACACTCGTATGGCACGCATCATGGCCGCGATTGGTACTACGCCCTGGTTTCATACAGGTCCTATATGGGGCTTGGTCCATTTGTGCGTCACCACGACATATCGGGGATGCTATCCAGAAGCTGTGGCGCTTGCTTTCGCTTCTTCCTCACGCGTGCGTCTCAGGTGCCGTGATACCTATGAACTGATACTCAATCGCGTACTAGACTCGTGAACCTTCGGCTATCATCCTACGCCTACCATTCTCCATACACTTATTCTTTAGCGCTCGATCCTCCCACTCTGGATCTGGTCGAGGCTGTTCGACTAGTGGCACCTCACGCTTATCGTTGCACGAATATCCATACTCATTCGGGAGACGCACGGGTGCTGCCTTTGATTCTTCAGCATATCGCGTCCGTGAATTTTGGACAGCTGGAATCTTTGACTATAGATCCTATCCAGGCCGTCGTTGAATCTGGATCCTCCTGTGGCTGAAAACCACCGATACGAGTCATTTGATACGTTCAGCCTCCTCTCAACCGATGGGGATGGACAATCACCTGGTCCTGGCGATGCATCATTTCTGTACCCTGGGTAACGCCTAGGTGATCAACGCGTAGATCCTTTTACAGATACTTTGTGCTGGAATCAATATATCGGTTCCTTTTAGTCTCCATTGCCCCTTGTACCCGTATTATCGGATCTGTTCCATTTGAGTAAAAATTGTTCACTTGCGTGTCCACGTCTTCCCTTCTCGAGTCCGACCTTCTGGCTCCTTCCCCCATACCATGTCGGACACTGGAATGGGCTTGCCACCGCTGGCGCGGGCCAACTCCGATATCTTATCCTCAGTATTGGATTCCGACCAAGTACGCGCGCAGCCCCTCCACAATGCAGAAGATGCCGTCTCTACTGATGTCACGACCCAGCCGTCTTTATTGGGGTGAGTGAATTTGGTATTGGACTTCCACCGTTCTGATGGTCGCAGTGTGCTTGATATTTTTCCGCTCGAAATTATAACCATGATCCTGTGGTGGACGTGTGGACCGTATTTCGGTCGAATCCGAGATTTTGTCAACGCGCGACGCGACCTTCAGCTTGTTTCTCGCTTCGTGAAGCGTCTCGTGGATGACCTTCCAGAACTGTGGACGTCCTTTTCATTCCAGCCTTACATCGACGCCAGAGTCCCTAGAAACTGGGTTACACACTTTTCGAACCGATTGCTAGAGCTTAGGCTCTTCTTTCCGTCTTACTATTCGCCGCACACCTTTTTTGAGGGAGTCGCATATCCTGATCTGGAAAGGATATCACCCTCAGACGTTGTTCAGATGGCGGTCTCCTGCATTCATCGTTGTCGGTGGCTTTATATCCATGCTGAGGATATCCGATCGCTCCCGCTGATATTCCGTCGACTTGCTTCCGCCAATGGCGATGAGCTGGAATCTCTCACCATAACCCGTATCCCTATATCCGCTGCGATTTCTACTCTTGCCGACATCAGACCGGATCCTCATCTGTTCCAGGGGTGTCTACCGAAATTGCGTTACCTTCGTCTGGCACGGGTGATATTATCCTGGACAAACTTGGGATATTATGCGAACCTCACCGTCTTCGTGCTCCATGATTTGATGGACAGCCTTTCTCCGGAGTGGGAAACATTGCGGTCGGTGTTATGCGCTGCACCTCATTTGGTGCATCTATCGTTGCGGCGGGTCCGATGCCCTGACGATCCTCGAACCGCGCATCGTTTCCGTCTCGCCTTACCCTCTATCCGTAATCTGGATGTCTGCTTCTGCGGAGGCGCCAGCCTAGCCACGTTCTTGTCTTGCTGCGACATGCGATTAGATTCGCTATTCTTCACCTTCGAATCCCCCAACGACATTCAGCTGCTTACATTGCTGTTACCATCGTTAAAATCGGTGACGGAATTTGTGGCGTCTGGGTTCTCGGCGGACGAAGCCTCGTTGCATTTTCTGTTTACTAAACTCGATCGCCTCGAGATACTGGATATATCGCATTGCAATCCCGTTTTTTGTCAGGCGCTGAAGTTGGCCGAGGGAGAGTCGGTTTCGGTGTGTCCTCACCTTGTAGATCTCTCTGTGGCGACCATCGGATACGAGCAACTGCTAGACTTGGTGAAGTCGCGCATCCCTCCTGCTGTTAAGATCGAGTTGCTTACGTTGCAGGATCGCCCGCCACTACTGAGCGATTTCGTGATAGTAGATGAAATCGAATCTATGGTTACCGATTTCAATTACGATCCAGGACGCTGGCCGTACTTCGATCCATCTTGGATTGCACCGTTGGGTCGTTCTAACAGTTGGAGGGACAGTATTATGTAGCTCAATGTATACTGTCAAATACCAAAATCAACTCGCACTCGTAACTGGAACAACCTGCCTTAGAAACATTGGAAATTGGACAAGAGCGGAGGATACACCGCATTGTGTATAGGTTTGTTATTATCGGAGGGTTAACTTATGAGATATTTGTTCCTGTTATGCTGTCGCCCTTCTTCGTCTATTGCTGTGTCGCTCTCAGCCACTATGGAACTGTCTGTTAGTTGGGACCCTGCTGCTATGATTACTGGCTTGCTTTGCCTGAAGTTTGGATCTGAATGTCTCGCAATTGGAAACAGTGGTCAAGTTCCTAAAGACTGGCCGACTACTTTTATTTGGTACTGACACCTTTAACCTTATCTGCTTTCACCATCCTCGTACGTGTGGTTTACTTTTTTGTACGCGCGAGCCTCCTCTTCGTCCTCGTAAAAATATCCAACTTTACGCCGGATAGCCACGCGTTTCGAAACAAACTTTGTAGTCGCGTTAGCTCTCCCGGTGTCTCCCTCCTTGTTTAGGTAATGCATCAGCTTATTCGGACCGAGTTTGCAGAATAACTGACCTTTGTGAAGACGTCACTGAGGAGCGAAAGCGCTTGAAGTCTGTGAGTTATCTTGATTCTTCCGTTATTCATTTTGATGGCGATGAACGACATCTGCATCTCGACCACGTCCCCAACTTTGAATGACCCGGGTCCGGTCTGTACGTATTGCGGTTTGCTGTAGCGATGGTCAGTGGCGTTGACTGGCTCATATTCAGATGCAGAAAAAAAAAACAGTACGTGTTTTCGTCGCCAATGATCAACTTGAAATACTTGACTCTGTTCTCTGCCGCGTGAATCAGGTCCTCCGTCTTGAGTCTGGATAGTACGCCCATAGGGTCTACACCGTCCTCGAATTCACCATCCTGTTCCGTAGGTGCGTCTCGTTTGCAGGTAAAGAATCTGTTTGTTGCGGTAACAGTGCTTCCAAAGGGACCAACCTTTTCGCTCGCGATCTGGAATACGGCGTTGCATAAATGCTCTGCGAATCGCTGCTTGATTTCAGCAATCTTGGCCTTGGCAATTGCGAAGGTCTCGGTCTCGAGCCCACAAAGTTCGGCGTGCTGGGCCAGATAACGTATTTGTCTCGACCCGGGGCTGTATCACCGAATTCAGAACCCGACAAAATACCAGGTTCATAGATTGACTTACGGAGGCAGGTCCCGAGGGACTAATTTGTTTTCCGTCAGGATACCTTGTACGCGAAACATGGCCTCTTCGACTGCACCGTCCTCTTCGCTATCTGAGCAGAGAATCCATTGGTTATCGTCGTAGCCTGACGGTTTCACTAGGAGCAGGCCCGTCTTAGATATAGGTGAGTCTAATGTAGGTGGTAAAGATGCACCTCGCAAATACCTGAGCGCTCGCCAGATGTTGCGTGGTGAGTTCAGCCCTCTTGTCCAACATGGCTCGATTCAGAATTGCTGCCTCTTCTAGCTTAGAAGCTATTGGACGGCGTCAGCTACTGGGTCGTCTAGAATGCGATTGCTGACCTGCTCTCGATCGAGGATAGAAAGAGTCCATGTTGAATGCGGGCTTTGGTCGTAAACGGGTACAATCTACTGGTCCGCCTGATAATGTTTCCTTTTTTTTGCATTTATGGACTGACTGATCGCCTCAGCGTATATTCGTCTGATACCCAGGGCGCGTGGCGTGTGAAATTAAACGGCATTGTGTACTCTACGGGGCAGCGATCGCTTCTAAGATCGCTCGGCGTTAGATTGTTGCGACCATATACAGATCTCGGTTGCACCGGTGCATTTTGATGATCTGGCGTCGCGCATGCATCTTTCCCGATCTCAAGCACGAAGGCTTCCGAAATCATCTGAAAGTATTCTGCTATCCACGCATCTTTGACCAGCAATCAGTTCGATCAGTCAAATTATCAGTTGGAATACAGTTGGAGACCGCACTGATTATGTCTCCATTTCAGGCAACAGCTGACCCTGAGAGGTTGCATCCATTTTCGAAGACCGAGCAAGGAACCATCCTCATTCGGTGGTTCAAACCTTGTGGCTCGGGCTCATGATCCGGCCGCTTGTGTGTGATCCCTCGAGCTTCATCTATAATTTGGATCTGCACCGCATTCTACTTCTGTATTTAATGCGTAACATTTTTTTCTTTTGCTCACATCACTTTCCCCACCTCTTTTACCCTACTCTGGTATCTTCCAGGCCAATATATCTGCTCCGTCACTCTTGTTTTCAATAAACTCTTACAGTATGCCTAAAGCTGCAAAGTGCGTATAGGCTTTTGAATTGGGGTGTATGTTGGACTCATAACACCTTGTTGCCCTGGTAGAATGGCGACTAGGACATCTTCTAAGTCACCGCTGAAGACACCTTCGAAGTTTCTCGTTTTGTATGTGGGACGTTGATTATTTTGCTGAACTTCTGTGACAGACAAAAAAGTCCGTGATCGCCTCGCAAAAAAATTATCTCTAGTCCTTTGATAGATGATGAAGCAGAAGAATCGTGGGTTATATGCTGATTCTTGAGTTCGCTCATGCTTATGGCCACCTAGCGATGATGGGGTGTTGGTTGACCAGCAGTGAGTTCGCGTGTAACTTGATTTTATATTCAATTTGACTCTCGGTCCCTCAGTCAGGCTTCGCAGGTCGCCGCTTTATCGCCTGCTGAAGGTGAAGCAGACTTCGAGGAATTCTTGGATGAAGAGGGGTCAGTTGTTCACTAGCTGTGTTGTAACTACGCTCAATATTCTTCAGCTATGAAGAAGATTTCATCAATGACGGGTGAGATCTAATGCTTAAACTTAGGGCAACAGTTTATACTCAGTTCAGCGATCCTTTCGATGGTGGTACTGATGGAGAATCCAACTCGCTTCCAATGTGGGTTGCTTGTTTGCCTTCTCGTAACCATCGAATATACTCATTATTCGTGCAGTTCTCCTTTCCAAAGTAAACTCAAAACCAGGCGCGTATTATCCCCACGTTCTTCCATTTTACCTTTTTACCCCGCTACCAGTGCGCCGACCGCAGGCCCTTCGGCCGGTTTGAAAACTAGGAATGCTACCCGCCGGTCAGTGTGTTAAGCCGACAGTGTTATATGCTTCGCGCCTTTCTAATGTTCTATATTCTAATCGTTCTGGGCTTGATCAGATATGCCGCTACAAGCGCCGTTATTGAAGTCGAATCTAGTTCTGAAGAGTACGTTTGCGTTGTTTACCTGCGACTTTCTGCTGATGTCGTTCAAAGAAATCTTGAGGCGATTGCTGATGACGACAGGTATTACACCGTCCATTTTTTGTACCATCATTTTTTGACTGCTAAAACATCTCAGCATGTACCCTAAGCCTTCTGGTCTCAAACCTATGTGTGTCATTCATCGTTACATTTGATTATTGTACTCACTGGCATTCAGTGCTCTTCCTCCTTCGTTGACGACCCGAAGGTACTGAGGCTTTGTAGCCTGTTATATTGGTCTTGGTCTTACCGTTTGATTCTATGTTCGAAGTGCAAACAAAAGATCATCCATCGCAGCTCGTGCTGAACCGAGCATTGTCTCAGCCAAAAAGGCAAAGACTACCATCTCCGCAGCTATTCCAGTCGACGACGGCAAACCTCCAGTAGTTCCTTCTGTCTCCCGGTCAGACGACACTGGCTCTGCTGACGAGGCTCGGCTTTCCAAGTAAGTACTGTCCTTGTGTGTAATGGATACGTCTGATTGAGTTCAGATTCATGACGTCTTGGATGGAAAAGTTCATGACTGAACATTTGCCTGCCATATCTGGGGCGGCATCTTCTAACCGGTCCGTATTTGCTGAACCTTCGGCCTTCATCGTTCGATCATAACCTACTGCTGCCTCTAGCAATGATAGAATGCCCGAAAGAGTCGATCATGATCAGATTGAGCTAGATAAAGGGATTGCCGCCTCTATGGCTCAGAAGTGCGTAGATTGAACTGACTGGTCTCCGTTTCGGCTTGACTTTTTGAGTAATTAGGCGTGCGACCTTTTCTCCGGATTGGGACCCTCCGTACGATGGTGCCGCCTTGCCGGTTACGCCTACCAAGAAGGGCAAATTTGATAAAGCCTCAGACCTGTCTACTGGTACTATGGTATTACATTCGCCTGCTGATTTCGGAGAAAAAGGTAAGGGCAAGGCGATCGAAGACCTCATAATCAAACCCGAACATACTCGGTGAATACGCCGTCAATTCTTTGCCTATCAACTCTCACTTAGCCTATAGATCCTTGATGAGCGATATTTTAACCCATATGGATAGTGGACTTCCTGCCTACAATCACTCCTCTGGATCTGACGACCTCTCCAATACCATATCTGGACCGTCTCGTCAATCTGTTTCTACTGCGTTGACTACGTTGTCTGGTCCTGTTACAATTGCCCAGATTGCTGGCGAGGATGCTGTCGACATCGTAGACTCGGAAGATGATGGCTCTGGTTCGTCTCCCGGCGAAATAGATCCTGCAGCCGCAACTGTTTTCATGGAAGATATCGAGACTTATAAAACCAATTAGTGGGTTTTTGGCCGTTCCCCGTGCACGTTTTATAACCAGTTCCCAGCAACGCCTCTGCCCCTTGCGGCGTTTTCGATCTAGCACTTCAAGATGATAGACTCAAGCCCAGTTACATAGGAAGACCGCCTCTCCCGTCTGTGATATTAACGTATCTTTGATTTATACTCTAATTTTGTGCTTGCAGTGCGGAACGCTCTGTCATCCCGGCCTACGATCCAAACCGGCTCTCGGATGATGCTGCCGAATGCGTCAAAGGCGGTCGGGTTCAATTTAGTATCTGGTCTAAGTATATAAAGAAGATGTATGCTGCGTGAGTCGTTCATTGGTGATCCAATTCAATGGCTGATCAGATAATACAAGCAACTCTGTCGGGGCTTTGTTGTTCCGTGAAGCTTCCCCCAACTTCGTGAATCCGTCTTGGGTATCTCCCAAGCGCCTTTCTCGACAATCCACCCCGGGTGCGTCTATGACGCAGCGGTTGCAGGTGGATAATCGGATTGCCGTATGCGTCTCCGCTGTCTTTTGTACTGAGTCCAAGTTGGTATCCGCGGTCAAAATCGGTGGGAAATCAGAACGCATGAGAAAGTGGTTGTCTGGAGTCTTCCACAATCAGGAGTGGGAACGGTTTGAATCTATTTTGTGTCTCGTGTTTGGAGAGCGGACCATGAGAGCCCAAATATCCCCCAAGAAGGCAGTCGCGTTTCAGACCATGATCAGCCCGGCCGACGCGATGGCTGAACAAGGTGAGTGGTTTATGCATAATTTCTTTCATAGTGTTACGAATATCTGACTTGTTTTATTCATTTTCCTGGCTTATAGATCAGGACACTCTCTTCACTAGAGGCGTGCCGTCTGATATGTTCAGTGCCGTAATACCGTCTCCATCCAAACGCACTCCAGCGAGCAAGACCGGAATTTATCGTTCCAAGACCTTACTGGCGTATAACGATATTGGTGAGCTAGCTCAAGCTCTATAACTTGTCGCCTAACACTCGTCTGCTCAGTACCGGTATACGATGCTCGCAAGAAATTGTCAACTTCGAAGAGGATCTTGGCCGCCTTGACAAGGTCTTGCCTCGCTTTATCGGAGAGATCCTTTCGGCTCTTTTGTCGTGGTTGGCTATACATGTTCGAGTTATATGGCCTCGGTGAGCGGTACTTCGGAACGTGCTGCTCATTTAGGCTGCAATATCGTTTGGGCCATGTATGCGGCGTTCCTCCGTCTAAGTAGATGCATGTTTTGTTCTGTTACTACCCCCTCGGACTAAATATCTCACCTATGCCACCTTATGCTTATGTCTATGCCAATATATGTCCTATGCCGTTTTGATGTGCTGAAATCTACTTCGGTCCCTTGGTATCTGCAGCTGAGAATTTAGGCTACACGCCAATCTGTTGAATTTCTCCTGATGTACCGGTTACATCGGCTATGCTACTTATATCTTGTACGAGGTGGGAAACAGCATCCACCAGAGCCAGTACCGTTGGGCAAAAGTTTCTCCAGCCTCACGAACGCTTTTCACTACCCGGCCTACATCCCGAGCCCTAGTAACGATGTGAGACAGCTGTCCAGTGATTATTCCCAAGGTGTATATGGTATCTTCGTTGGAGTCTGTATATTAGAGATTAGACGCGCGCGCTCTGGACTTCACGGTACTCACTGGAAAGACGTTTGAGTGGCCGGAAGGTGGTCTGACTTCCTGTACATATCCAACTCCATGAACGCGGCCTGGAGTTTGATATTTAGCTCTACCACTTGCGCTGGAGAATCTGTTGGGTTTGCTCCATGCTGTATGAGTTGGACTCTGCTTTAAGCAAAGACCTTCGTCCGCCTGTTTTAACATTCATCGTCAACAAACTGAGTCACATAGTATCAAATATATAATCCACTCACGCCGAGAGTTGAGTGCGTCCTTAGAATGAATGCCGGTACGGAAAGTGTTTTCGGCTTGCTTCAGTTTGCGTATCTTACTACGATCTCGTTTTTGAAACACGGAGAGGAATTTATCGTAGTCGGGAAAGTACTCGTCCTTGGTTAGGTCGAAGACGAATCGTAGTTTCCTGTCGCAACCGATTTTGATATCTCGGCATGACCTGCAGCTTGGATGATCTTCATCTATGACACATTGCCTGCCGGTTTTGCTGTTTATGCATTTGCTACAAGCCTGCTCCGATTATTTAAACCATACACGGTATATTGACTGCGGCGCTCACCGTTCTATTTGTCTTGTTCCATTCTTGCACCTCTGGACCTCCGATCCATTTATTGTGTACATCGGGTACCGAGTGGTCAATTCGGCTACTCGTTTCCAGAACTTGTCGAGCACTTCGTCGCTTGGTCCGACTTCCGGGTGGGACATAGTGTCGGCGACTGGATCTGATGCTTCGTCCGAACTTTCCTCATCTGATGATTTAGAGTCGGGGTCATGCCGGTAATGTACCGGTTTACAGTCCTGAACCAAAGAATTTTACTAGTCCCTACCCCTGAGATGGTGGTGGTACGGAAGAGAGAAGTGGGTACAGTCGAAATGATCGCAACTTATATGAACACTGCCACTTGATGAATGCCGGCATATCCGTTCCGCCCACTCCGAGAGTCCGAGTCATAGCGCGCGACCGAGATATTTGGTTTCAAGGCTCTACGCTAACATCTCTATCTATCTCTCGCCACGATCTCCTCACAACGCGAAGACCTTCAATATCTGCCTTCTGCCTCAAAATGTACAAGCTTCTGCTTTACGCATCTAGTGAGTATCTTTCTTTGATCAGTTGCCTCAGACTGAGCAATCCGTAGTAATATTTATTGTCCTCCGTCTCGGTTGCTACCATTCGGAATCTTGCCTGGCGAGCAGACTGCGTCTGCACCGGGCTCCATTTATACCTCCGCGAGGTTGGCTGCATATGCCTGCCAAAATATAACGCCGAGCTCGGTGACCGTACTCTTGACATGTGTCGGTCTGACTATACACCTGTTGCACAGGCGCATCGGCATTTTGATGCTCGGAGCTTTAGCCCCCATCTATAAAGAGAGTGTTTCACATTCTAACAATCCATTCATACTCCATTCTCATACCCCCGTCCTCGGAGGTGGCATTAGATATTTAGTCGACGGCGCATTGTTGGCCAAATACAACCTGGTCTGTCAAGATTCCAGTATTGTTCCTGCCTACCAGTATTCGTTCGAATTTCAGTGCAAACTTGATTCTATAGCCGATGTTTTAGAACGGAACCCTAATTGTATAGCTTCTTCAATCCCTACCAAGATGCTGGCTGCACAACTGACGAAACGTGAGCTTATCCAACTGTCAAAACTTCATAATGTTTGGCTTCCTGTGCGAACGTCGGTAGCTACATCTCGTGAGCTGTTCATTGAACACGAGTGCGCTGATTGTGCTTCTATCGCCTCCATTTTCACCCCAGTCAAGCCAATTGATCGACTCGCGCCCTGGAAGAAGACCGTTAGAGGCAAGAAACGAGTTTTGGTGCTGTCCCGTGCGAAGGTACACTATGAGTATTCAAATATGAAGAGCACTGTTGCCAAGTTGAAAATGCGCCGAAAAGCAGCAACAGGGCGATTGAAACATACCGTATTCCCTCCAAGACCTCTGAGCGAACGTGCAGCGCATACTATCCTCTCTAGATACTGTGACAAGGTGAGGCCTTTGAATTTCGTGGAAAGCGGATGTGCTGTGTGTGGTTGGTTGGTGCAGCGTAAAAAGTTGACTCCGCTCTCTTCGTTTACTGGCGATTTAAGCTTGTTGCAGAGTCCCGGTGTAACGCGAAAGGAGCGATTCACGTCTGAAGATCCGATTGAAGACTTGGAAGGTCCAATTCTGGCAACAGGATGCTCTCATATTTGTGTTGACTGTGAAACAGGTTTGGCTAACAGCGTCGTTCCCAAATTGGCGCTCGCTCGACATAACTGGGTTGGAGATGTTCCCGAGCAGTTGCGAGGTCTTACCTACGCAGAGGGTATCATGATAGCCAGAGTACGGCATAACAGGTGCGTAGTCAGGGTAAATTCTGGCAGAGTACGCATGAACGCAAATGCCATCATGTTCTCTCAACCAGCTTTGAGCGTATATTTGAAGTTGCCTCCTAGTAAGGAAGAATTGAATGAGATTCTAGCTTTTGTGTTCACAGGGTCATCCGCTCCTACGCCAGAAGATTTTGATAGAACACCTATGCTTGTACGAAGGAGAAAAGTACTCGAAGCATTGGAATGGCTCAAGTTAAATCACGAAGGTTATGCAGATTTGGAAATATCCAGGGAAAATCTTGAATCTTACCCTGAGAAAGGCATACCTGTAGTCGTGGACTATAGGCGTACAAATGCGATCATTACGGACTCCGTTCCTGCTGGAGCTACCGCTGTCAACGATGATTCAGAAGAACAGGGTACCACAGACGGTCCGTGTACGTTCGCCGTTCATGGACTGACCGGAGAAGAGTACGAGAGCGCGTCTATGACCACTATCAAGGCAGTTGCCCTGCAACATTTGACTCGAGACGGTAAGATTCTGGGTATCGGGCGATCTGAGGATCCGGTCAGTATGTATGACAACGTCAGCTGTTACCCAGGTATGTTTCCTTGGTTATTTCCTTATGGCAAAGGTGGTATTGGTCATCCCAGTCACAGTCGCGTTCAAGCGGATATTATAAGGAAACGCAGCTTGCTGATGTACCATGACAAGCGATTTCAACAAGATACATACTTCCCAATGATTGGCTTTAACCATGAACAGATGAGGGGTTCTTCCAAAGGCAGCAGGTTATTGGCGAAAAGGACTGTATTCCCCACCATCTCGCGACGCCTATTATCCCTCGATCCGCAAGTGGCTGGAAATATCGCGGATCGATTGGTTCGAGGCGAACATGTTAAGCCAGAAACCGAAAAAGAGAAGGCTTGCTTTGACGTGTTGAAAGATTTGGACGGAATCGGCGGACATGTTATGGGTTCCATTACCTCGAAAAAATATATGCGTAACGAAATATGGTCAACTATCGCATTTTTTAATGCACCTACTTGGTTTGTTACAGCTTCATGGTCCGACTCACAGCATCCCTTGGCATTGTACTACGCTCAGACGGACACGTTTTATCGTCCAGAAATCAGAACCTCCGATGAACGAAGCCTTATTATGTCTCAAAATCCGGTTGCGGCAGCCCGCTTCTTTCGTTTCATGGTTGAAGTTTTCATCTCGGAAGTGCTAGGGTGGGAAAGTGAGGACAGAGGAGTATTCGGGCATACCAACGCGTTCTATGGGACTGTTGAACAACAAGGCAGATTGACCTTGCATCTTCATACACTTATTTGGGTCATAAATCTATGTCACCTAAGGAAATAAGAGACAGGATTATGGCAGGAGACTCAAAGTTCAGACTACGTCTAATCAACTATCTGGAAGGTTGCCACCAAGCGGAATTTTTTAATGGACTAGAGAACAAGTGTCTGCTAAGATACCCAAAGGGACTGCTGCATCTGGTCCTTCGGTTTCCAAGATGCCTCTGAATGTATCTCCCCAGGAGGATGGGTGTGCTGACTTCGATGGGACTTATATCTCGCCTGTACTGAGACTTGCACGTGCCCCCCCATCCATGTGTCCTAAAGGCGGTTGCAGTAAGTCATGTGGGAATTGCAAAAGACTTTCGAGATGGTGGAAAAGATATAGGTGGGAAGTCGATGATTTATTGCTTCGATCCAACATGCATCGCCATTATCATTCCGTGGAAGATGAAAATGCCAAAAATATAAAGAAGGACTGGAAGGGTGAACACAAGAAGTCAAAACACAAGGTCAAGAGTAGGGTCGCATACGAGAAGAAAGGGTGTATGACAAGTACCGGAGTATGTCGGGCACGCTTCCCCAGAGAAGTGTTTGAATGTTCTTCGATCGACAAGGATGGTCATGTGAACGTGCGACACAGAGAGCCTATGATGAACTCTGTGAATCCTATGTTTACATATCTATCCAGATGTAACACGGATGTTACCAGTCTTTTGTCGGGGACTGCGGTGAAAGCCGTGGTTTCATATGTTTCCGACTATGTCGCTAAGTTCAGTCTCAAATCCTATCAGATGTTTGCCTCTGTCTATCATGTGTTTGACAAGGCAGAAACAGCGGCGGAGGAGATGAAAAGGAGAAGGACAAAGCTAGAAATCTGATGCGGAAAATGGTAAACTCTATGTCTGCCAAGATGGAAATCGGAAGCCCTATGGCATCCATGTATCTTCTGGGACATAAAGATCACTATACAAGCCACAAATATAAACCCTTCCCATGGAGATCATATGTGACTTTTATTCGGAGCTTCTGGCTCACCGAGTTGAACACCGAGAAGCCCGAGGATAATGAACTGGGGGATAGCGTACCCATCGGAAGGCAAGATGGCAAGTTTGTAGCAACCTCTGGGGTCGACGATTATCGCTATAGACCTATGGTTTACAGCAATGTGAGTCTGTACGAATGGATTCAGTGTTATGATAAAAAGGCTAGAAACAAGCGTGAGAGGCTAGCCTTCGAGGAGGAACTCCGCTGCGCAAGATACGCCGATGAGCGTGAGGCCATTGGAAAGCCACGCGAGGATAGTGAGGAATTTGAAGAGGACGATAGTCTCGAAGACGAAGATTATTTTGACGATATTGAGCTTCAAGACCGCGTGGCTTCTGGACCGCTTTTAGATGAATACGATGAATATTCAGAGTGGGAAACTGATGATGAAGATGAAGTTATTTTGGCTGAGGCTGAAAAAATTAAATCGTGCGCACCAGTGAGACATTCCTTTCTTCCAAATCATGAGCTGTTCCACTCGCACGCCGTGTGGTGTGATTTTCGGAATGTTTACAAAGTAATTCCAAATTTCATAGGTGGAGCTATACCCAGAGCTGACAGGGGAGATCGAAACTATTATTGTCTTACAATCTTGACCCTTTTCAAACCTTGGAGGATGCCAGAGGATCTGAAAGATTCGAACTCGACCTGGGAACAAGCATTCAATGAGCACACCTTTACAGATCGGGAGAAAGAGCTTATGAGCAACTTTAACGTCAGATACGAGTGCAATGACGCACGCGACGATCACTACGCGCAATTGAAGAAGAAAATGGCAGACGCGCGCGGCGATAATTCCGAGTTCTTCACCCGTGACCTGTTAGGTGATAAAGATGAATTTGTTGATGATTTGAATGAATTTGATTACAATTCAGAGGTCGACGGCGACGAGGATTCGCATATTGAAGAGAGAAAAGGGCCTAAGACGCGCCGTATGATGGCCTTGGAACTGGAGACAATCCGAATCGCCCAGGAATGCGGTTTATCAAGACCATGCCTTGGCGTTAACAAGAGTAATATTGATATTGATCGGTTTATGGCACCAGTCAGGCCAAGATTGGACTGGATCAAAATAGTCAAAGCACAGCGGAGTGAATTGACCTCGAACAAGTTAGCAGACCTGCCTGCACCAGAGCACCAAGATTCCTCGGGTCAGTATTCCAATAATGGTGTCGAGATCTTATCAGCCGAATTTTTGCAAAGAAAGAGAATGATAGACAAACGGGAGAGCATTGATCTTATAGAAAGTGTACTGACCGGGTTCAAGTTAAATGTTGAGCAAAAACGGCCTTTATGATAGTAGCAAATCATGTGTCCGCCCCGCAGCCAACTCCTTTGAGGATGTATATGGGAGGAATGGGTGGTACGGGAAAATCGGAGGTACTCAAAGCCATCGTGGCCTTGTTTGTAAGGCGGAGAGAAGCATACAGATATATGATCTTGGGACCTACCGGATCCACTGCTGCTCTACTGAACGGTTCTACGTATCACTCTGTATTCAAAATCCCGAGAGAGTCTAAGAGCAAGAATAGAGATGACTTGGATGGTATCAGAAACGAGAGCGCCACAGTGGCAAGTATGAACGAGAGACTGCATGGTGTCGAATATCTGTTTCTGGATGAGATCTCGATGGTCTCCTGCAATGATTTCCAGATGTTAGCCACCCAAGCAGCTAAAGCTAGAAATGTACACGACGAATCCTTCGGGGGTATGAGTATGATTGTTGCCGGTGACTTTGCCCAACTCCCACCTATGACCGGTCCTTCCCTTTACAGTGAAAGAGTTGGCTTCCAAGCTGGCTTTGCCATGGACCAAAGGTCGCAGAACGCAGTGCTGGGTAAGATACTCTGGCATCAGTTCAACACAGTGGTTATTCTTCGCCAGAATATGCGTCAGACTGCAAATTCCGTCGAGGATAAAAGACTGAGGACGGCATTAGAAAATATGCGTTTCGGTGCATGTACCTCTGAGGATATTGTCTTCCTAAATTCCAAGGTTGCAGGGTTTCGACCGAATGATGTTCACCTCAACCACTCGGATTTCCGCTATGTATCCATAATAACGGCCAGAAATGTTCAGAAGGATGTACTCAACAAGCTTGGGGCTTTGCGTTTTGCAGGCGACACCCAGCAAGAATTGGTAGAATTTTGTTCGATAGACAATGTGAGTTCCAGAGCGGTGGACAAGCAGAAATGGCGTAACTGCGAGCAATCCGAGATCAGAAAATTATCACGACGCTTGCAAAAAAAGTTATGGGATGCCATACCGTCTACAAATTCAGAATTGATACCAGGTAAATTGACGCTATGTATTGGAATGCCAGTTATGCTTAGAGCGAATGATGCTACTGAATTGTGTATAACAAAAGGCCAGGAGGCAGTTGTCGTTGGTTGGGATGAAAAACCAGGTCCTTCAGGACAAAGAGTGCTTGAACGCTGTTTGTAAAACTAGTAAGGCCTCCGCGAAATGTTAAAATCGCCGACTTGCCTGCAAATGTAGTACCACTGCCTCGAACATCCACTCATATAACGGTACTTCTGGAAGACGATACCCTTCTGTCCATTCATAGAGAACAGGTTGTCGCCCTACTGAACTTCGGCATGACCGACTACACCTCCCAAGGTAAGTCCCGTGCAAAAAATGTAGTCGATCTCACCAACTGCCGCGATCATCGATCCTACTATGTCGCCCTCTCGAGAGGTACAACTGCTGACGGGACAGCAATCATACAAGGTTTCGATGAGAAGCAAATTACGTCTGGCATGAGTGGGTATCTTCGACAGGAATTGAGAGAATTAGAGATTCTGGATGAGATTACCAAATTAAGATTCGAAGGCCGCCTTCCGGCTTCTGTGACTGGGTTGTATCGACGACGATTGCTTAGATCTTATTACGCCTGGAAGAGCGACCACAGAGACCCATCTCATTTCCACAAGGCTATGCGCTGGAACGAAAATATGGGTCCCAGAGTGCCAGAGGTCACGGTATACGATGAATGGAGGCCGACCTTGAGAGCAAATCAAAAACGCAAGCTGCCTGTACCTCAATCGATTCATGCCGTGGAAAATGGTATGCCTAAAAAGAAACGTAAACTCCATGAGAGTTCAGTCTATACTATTTCTCCGTTGCAGGGACGTCAACCTTGCGGAATGCTGTGGGACTCCGTGAACCACAGTTGTGGCTACGATGCTACTTTGACGATCTTTGCCAACCTATGGGCCGAGAATCCGCAGAAGTGGTCTACTCAGCTGTCAACGTTAGGTCCGATTTGTCGGCTCATGGTAGAAAAATTTACTTTGGCAGCGCATCAGCGGTCGTTCCTTGAAAGCGCGCGAAACGAAGTCAGGAGGGCCATCCACACAACAAATCCGCAGTACTTTCCTTACGGACCTAATCCACTTCGATCGACCGGATAGCAGAGGCTATGCTTCCTTCTCGGACCTATGGGGATGGATATCAGACATGCGCTGTATGCGGATGGTCGGACCCTATGAGACATGGCCTGTTGGAAGCATATATGTCGGCAGGATTACCGAGTAGAATAAATACTTCGGGAGGAGTTCCAATCAGCCATTGGTTGCAAGGATCTTTGACGAAAGGGAGAACAGCGTGCGTACTATGTTCGTTCAGTGGAAGGAGAGGGCATATGGTGATGAAACCGACCCTCAACAGTATCCCTCCTATATTGCTACTGACAATTGATTCTTTGGACCTTGTGTTCGACCCGATATTGTCGTTCAATTTCAACGACGAAATAGTGAATTTTAAGCTCAGAGGGTTAATTTACGGCGGCCATGGTCACTTTACCTGCCGATTCGTCGATGACTCCGGTGTTATGTGGTACAATGATGGGATGGTAACCGGAAGGATGTGCAGAAGAGAGCAGAGCTTGTCGGAAATAGTGGACAGACGGAGCCTGAACAAATGTTTGAATAACAAAGTGGTTGCCGTGGTGTATGCCGTTGCATGATATGGAGGTAGATGGTTGAGATATGGTAGGCGAAGTGATCTGAAAGCGGATGCGAATGCCAGCGAGATTATGAGATCTGTTGATGAGCCGTAGAATGATGATATTTACGCGATGCTTCTTTTGATGGCAATTGGGGTTCCATCATCTGTCACAGTAGATCAACGGATGTGACTTGGCGTGACGTGCATCCCATAAAACATGCTGCTAAATATTGTGGGCGCCATCGTCAAATGCCATCTATCGTAATCCCCTCTGGCCCAAGGACAAATTGCTTGTCGTGCAA